>CAJYCS010000113.1:0-16188 GCA_913697995.1 Stiretrus anchorago | reverse complement strand
ATACAAGGCATAGATCTCCTGTTAATTTCTTGGTGCATATTCTAGCTTGTGTTACTGCTTATGCTATCACTAAATCTCATGCAAAACTTGATGTTTTAGCTCCAGAAAAACTTCTCTTATCCTAAATTAGCGTTTATAGTACAAAATATTATAAAAAAAATAATAAAAGTTATAAAAACTTTTTGCTCAAGAGATATTATATTTTGCCATTGATTAGTAATATTAGTATTAATCTCAAGTATTGCATCTACTGGAAAATTATTTAAATCACTACCTATAATAGGTATATAGCTAGTAATAAAAGAGGCTTTTTTTTCTGTTAAATCATTTTCATTCTGAATTATAACCTTGGGAAGTAATATATGGCTGGTAATGCCTTCAAGAGCACTTAACAAAGGTGCTTTTGCAGTAAAAGATCTAAAAAAATATTTATCAATTTTTGCGGTGAATATTTCAACTAAACTGTCATCTGGATAATTATCCACACTATACATATTTAGCATATTACTGGTAATAAATTTATTACCGTTAAGATCATACAGAGAAATATTAATATCAAGATTAGTAAACCAATCAGCAGTAATAATGACAAAATCAATGAATTCTTGATCTTGTAATAATTTTAAATAGCCAAATTTATGTAATTTATTAATTACATTTTCATGAGCATTCCAAATATTATGGGTATAAAGAGAAGCTATCTTAGTGTTTTGTAAAGCTACCTGTTTTACTATCATCTCTTTTATCATAAAATAACGATAGAACATCATATTTATGACAATATTAAGAAACAATACAACAAATGATAATCTGACTATATATTTATTATGGTTCATTATCACCTTATTTTTCTTTTAAAAGAAGCATTTTATACATTCAATGTCGTCCCCGCATGAGGTTTTGCACAGATAAAAAAGCGTCTTCGGTGTCATCCCGTGGCTTGACCACGGGATCCAGAAAAACAATTAAAAATATCAATATCATTGATATTTTTAACTGGACCCCGTGGTCAAGTCACGGGGTGACATAGGGGGGGCTGGTCCACTCTTATTTAACTTCCCCTTTTGTCTCTAGATTCTTATTAATAATCAACCCTGTAATTACATCATAAGCACGAGCAAATTGGTAATCTTTTTTGTATAATTCAGATAATTCGTTATCTTCTTGTTTGTTATTTTTATCTTTTGTTTCTTTTTTACTATCTTTATTTTTAGATGAATTATCTTTTTCAACATCATTCTTTAAATAATTTTTTAAAGAACTTTCAGAAAAACGTTTATCTATTTTTTTTACTTCCGGATATTCTACTTTTGCCGGTTCAATTATAATATCGGGCTCTATACCCTCCGCTTGAATAGAACGACCGCTTGGTGTGTAATATTTAGCGATAGTAAGTTTTACAGCTGCTCTTTGATTAATTTGAGTCAAAGCCTGAACTGAACCTTTACCAAAAGATTTAGTCCCAAGTATTATCGCTCTTTTATGATCTTGCAACGCTCCCGCTACTATTTCCGAAGCTGAAGCAGAATTGCCGTTTATCAGGACTATCATAGGAACTTTTGGAGCTTTCAGTGAAAACTCATTTGCTTTGGTTTCAGTATCGACCAAGTTGGCTCTACCTTTTGTCGTTAATATTATACCGGAATCAATAAAGTAATCACTAACAGCAATTGCCTGTTCTAGTATACCTCCTGCATTATTACGTATATCGAGAATAATACCTTTAATATCGTCTTTACTTTCATATTTGAGCTTCTTTATTGCTGCTTTCAATTCAGAGATTGTTGATTCGTTAAAAGTAATAATACGTATATAAGCAATATTATTTTTTTCTAAATGTGCTTTTATTGGGTTCATTTTCACTATTTCACGAGTAAGCTCTATATCTTGTGGTTTCACCTCATCGGCTTTTATAACTAGTAATTTAACTTTAGTCCCCGGCGTACCTCGCATTTCTTTTACGGCTTTGTTAGGACCAATTGTAGATACTAATTCGTTATTCACCCCGACTATGTAATCCCCTCCTTTTAGACCAGCTTTGAATGCAGGCAAATCATCAATAGGAGATATTATTTTTATAGCCCCGCTATCATACATTATGGTAACTCCAATTCCGCCAAACTCACCTTTAGTAAATGTAAAAATATCTTCAAAATCCTCACCTGTGTAATAACCTGAATGCGGATCAAGCGAATTTAACATGCCGTTAATCGCTTCATCTATCATTTTTTGTTTATCTGGTATTTCTACGTATTCTTTTTCAACACGTTCAAATATTTCCTGAAATTGCTTATAAGCCTCTTCATTTGTTATTTTATTTTCAGGCTCTTTCGTTTCTTCTTTAGTAGCGGCAAATACAGAAACAAAATTTATAGTAAAAAATAATGCTATAATTAAACGTAAATACATAATACTCCATTTTCATTGTCATCCCGTCATTGCGAGGAGAAACTGTAAGTTTCGACGAAGCAATCTTAGGAGTATTGTACTACTGCCTCATGAGATTGCTTCGTCGCTTCGCTTCTCGCAATGACGCTTATCTTAAATATCCAGCTCGTTAATAATCTTATCCATTTTAACTAAAGCTTGCTCATAAATAAATTGGAATCTTTTTTCCGGCTTTTTGCCCATTAAATCATCTACTATTTTATCAACATTTTGAAAATCTTCTAAAGTAACTTTTAGAAGTGATCTTTTTTCTGGATGCATGGTAGTTTCTTTTAACTGCATAGGCATCATTTCCCCGAGTCCTTTAAATCTACCAACTTCAATCTTAGCTTTACTGCTCTTGGATAATTTATCTGTTAGTTTGGCTTTTTCCTCTTCATCATTTGCATAATAAGTTTTATTAGACTGCGTTAAGCGATAAAGAGGTGGTTTTGCTAAATATAAATGTCCATCTTCTACTAATTTTGGCATTCTTAAAAAGAAGAAAGTCATTAATAATGAAGCTATGTGAGCACCATCAACATCGGCATCAGTCATAATAATTATTTTCTCATAACGCAAGTTCTCTTTTTTATAATTCTTCATACTACCGCAAGCAAGAGCTATTTCTAAATCTTGTATAGCTTGGTTATTAACTATCTTTTCAAGCGTAGAGCTTGCAACATTTAAGACTTTTCCCCATAACGGCAATACCGCTTGCGTTTCTCTATTACGTGCTTGTTTAGCTGAACCACCTGCCGAATCACCTTCTACAATAAACAATTCCGTACCTTCTGGTGAAGTTCTTGTGCAGTCAGCAAGCTTACCGGGCAGACGTAATTTTTGCGTAGCATTTTTACGAGAAATAGTTTTTTCATTTTTCTTATTTAATCTAAACTCAGCAATGGCTATAAAATGCTCAAGCAAATTATTAGCTATAGTTTTGTTGCTACTAAGAAAATGGTCAAAATGATCTTTTATAATATTTTCCGCAGGCTTGCTTACACCTTGAGATACTAATTTTTCTTTAGTTTGCCCTTGAAAAGTAGGCTCAGCTATAAAAATAGATAATACAACACTTGCAGTTTCTAAAATATCTTCGATAGTTAGATTAGCGGTTTTTTTATTCCCAACCATTTCACCATATGCTTTAAGTCCGCGTAGTAAAGCAGATTTAAGACCTTGTTCGTGAGTTCCGCCTAAGGGTGTTGGGACAGTATTACAATAAGATTGAATAAATGCCGAGCTGTCATTATTTTGCCAGCAAATTGCCCATTCAAGCTTTATGCCGTCTTGCTCTGATTCAACATTCCCAGAAAAGATTTCCGGCGTAATTAAATCATCTGGTGTTATTTTTGAGCTTAAATAATCTTTTAAACCATTTGGGAAGTTTATTAATGCTTTCTTAGGTACATCGCTAGATGCTTCAATTTCGCACTCCCATTCTATAGTAACACCTCGGTATAAATAAGCTTTTGATCTTGCTAGTTCATAAACTTTTTTAGGATTAAAATGTATCTTGTCACCAAAAATTTCTGGATCAGGGATAAAGTTTATCGATGTACCTTTTAGCCTTTTAGGAGCTTCTTCACATATTAATTCGGTTAATTTTTCACCTTTTGCATAGCTTTGCTTATATAATTTACCCTGCTTATATACTTTAATTTCTAGATGTTCTGCCAAGGCATTAACTACTGATACCCCAACACCATGCAATCCACCAGCAGTTTGATAAACATTGCTTGAAAATTTACCTCCAGAGTGAAGCGTAGTTAAAATAACTTCTAATGCTGATTTGTTAGGGAATTTTGGATGATTATCGATAGGGATTCCACGACCATTATCCGATATGGTTATACTGTGATCCTGATGCATTTTTATCGTGATAATACTTGCAAAACCGGCGACAGCCTCATCCATAGAATTATCAAGTACCTCAGATACTAAATGATGCATAGCATTTAAGTCTGTGCCACCAATATACATACCGGGTCTTTTACGAACAGGCTCAAGCCCCTCTAATACTTCAATATCTTTTGCACTATATGTATTATTAATTATCTTAGGTTTTTTTTCTTTGTTGAAGCTAAATAGATCGCTCATAAGTTAGAATTACGATTAAAAAAGAATTTCTGATACTTCTTTAAATTAAACTATTTAGTATAGAAAAGCAATTAGGGTTTGAAGAAAATATATAATTAATAATAATGTAAGACGAGTATTAGTAACCCTTAGCTTTGGTCAGCATACACGCTATATTAGTGTTTCCTCGTGCTAGGGCGATATCTAGAGGATATTGACATTCAGAGTTTAAAGTAGAAATTTTGATGCCGCGTATTACTAAATATTTTGCTAGATAATAATTATCTTTATAAACGGCAGCGGTAAGTAATGTATCACCTTTATTATTTTTTTCTTGTAATATAGGGTAAACATCAAGTAAAATACGTAATTTTGAGAGGTTATTTCTGTCGATTGCTCTAAAAGAATTATCTATCGCACTACAATAAGATAAGGTAGCGGTAATATCTTTTTTCTTATTTAGATCGTTGTCATATTTAACAAGACTTTCTACAGCTTTTCTTCTATCAGCATTTGCTATCCATTCTTCTTTTTTCTGGAATAGCTTAATATATGAATATATATCCATCTGATCTAAAGTAGCCTGCTCGGTTAACTTACCAAGTATAATATTATCATCAGGCAATAATAACATTTGGCTTTCATCTTTAGCAAATTTCGTTGCTGATTCCGTTAGTTCTGTATTTACGATATTATCTTGCTTCTTAACAACTACATTTGAAGAACTTACTGAAGTGCTTGTATTTTGTGGTTGTACCTGTTTTTGATTAGCTGGAGCTGAATTGTTAGCAGCATTAGTATTATTAGAATCTTGATTCTGATTTGCAGATAACACTTCCACAGGCTTTAATGGAGCATCCCAATCTTGCTTTTTCGGCAAATTCACATCAGCAGTAAATGTTTCTTTCGAATTATCAGTTTTGGCTGAAGAATCGGTTGTAGTTGGCATTGTTGCAGGCGGAACTACTGGCTGTACCGCCGGTATAGGCGTATTACTAGGTACAGTTGGTGCCGCCGGCTGATTAACTGTAGGTATAGGCGTATTAGGCGTAGATGGTGTTACAGGTGCAGGAGTCGTTACTGGCGGTGTTACTACGTCACTTGCTGTAGGCTGATTAACTACAGGAACAGGAGTAGCTGGCATTACTGTTGGTGCAGGAGCTACCACTTGAGGAGGTGGTGGTGCAGTTACATTATCTTGCTGTTCATTCGCCTCTGGTGGAGGAGTAAGCTTTATATATTGATGCGTAGGCGGCAGAGCAATAGGTTGATATACTTGTGTACGTGGTGCAGGTGGTACTACATAGCTGCCTGGACGAAGAGGTGGATTAGATATAAGAGATCCAGCTACTTTAAGCTCCGGCTGTGCTTCTTCATTATTTGCAGTATTAGGCAAAGGCGTACTATTTGCTTCTTTTTCACTAGAAGCTGCCCCATCTTTCGTATCATCATGAGAAGCTAAATTTGCATTAGCTTGATGGCTCTGATTACTTGCACTAGGTAATGTTGCATTACCCATGTCTATAAAAGGCTCAGATGCTTCTTTCTCATTATTCGTATCACTATGTGAAGCTAAGTTTGTGTCAGTTTGATGAACCTCATTATTTGCACTAGGCAATTGTACTTCGTTTTTGTTAGGTTCTTGTGAAACTAATTTATTATTTGGCTTATCTGGTTGTGCTTGCGGTTTAGGCAACGGAGCTTTTTTTGGTGATTTATGGAAAAACTGTTTAATCTTATCGAAAATGGACATAGATGATCTAGAGTCAGAAGTAGCCTGCTCATCTTTGCTTTTTATATCAGAATTTTGTGATGGCATAGGTAATGGCGGCGGTGCAGCAGCATAGCTTTGCAACGTGGCTAGGGATAGACTTATAAAAAATAATATCCTGCATAATTTATTTAACATATATTTCCCTTATTTCCCTATTAAATAGTTATTTGAGTTTATCATCTTGTAGGAGCTTTAGCTGCGTGGCTCAATTTTTTCGTCATTGCGAGGATCGAAAAACGCCCTCGGTGTCATCCCGTGGCTTGACCACGGCATCCAGAAAACAACTAAAAATATCAATAATATTGATATTTTTAACTGGATCCCGTGAATAAATCACGGGATGACACAGAAAAAATTGATCTACGCAACAATGCCGCCACAGATTAATAATTGTTACTTTCTACTATTCTGTACTAATTTTTTTATTTCACTCTCTACTAATTCTTTTACAAGCGAAGGTAGGTTTTTATCAAGCCATGTTTTAAGCTCTGGTTTTAACATTTCGATTACTAATTCTTCAAGAGCATTTTTAGATGAAACATTATTATCTAAATTTTTATCTTTAATAGTTGAGGTGAAATTTTTTAAAATATCATTTACTTTTTCAGCAGATTTAGTTGATATTAGCTCCTCTTCATCTTGGTCTATTATTTCTGTTAACTCAAGTATATCTTCGTCTTCATTACTTAAATTTTTACGCTCGTTAATCACTCCTTTGACAGATTTTAGAATGTCTTCTATCGACATATCTTGGCTTTTCTTGCTTTCCTTACTCACTTAGAAACCTATAAACATTTTCTTTTTAATAGTCTTAAATTCCTCTTCAGGACTGAAATATTTTACCTTAAGTTTTAAACTTTGAGCAGTTAACTCACCAGTTAATGATTTCATCTGATATGCAGTAAGTATAGAAGCTTTATAAGCATCAACACGTGTTATTTTTGCATCATAGAGCTTTTCTTCAGCACTTAAAACATCTAACATTGTTTTAGAACCTACTATTTCCTCTTGTACTGTACCATCATAGGATATTTGAGCTGCCGCTACTCCTTGATCCGCTGCAATAATACGAGATTTTGCTGCTTCAAACCCTTCCCATATACTTATAACATAAGCCTGCACTTGTCTTATTGCACCATCAAGCTGTATTGCACTATTTCGTGTTTGATTTTTAGCTGATCTAATTTTTGAATATTGAGCTCCTCCATTTGGATAAATAGGAATATTAACAGATAACGTAGTGGTAACACTTTTATTATTTATTTGATTAGTATTCGTGTTTTGTGGGCTGTAATCAGTTTTACCAGATTGTAATTGCACACTTACTTGCGGTAATAATCTTCCTTTTTCTACTAACTCTTGTGCCTTTGCTGAAGTTACGCTATGTTTTGCTGAATCAATCTCAGGATTTAAATTAACAGCTCTTTTTGTTAGCTCATCTAATGAATTTGGCAATCCTTGAGGTAAAATAGGCATAGCTATGTCAGTAGGTTCTATACCAAATACTCTTATAAAATTTGCTTTTTTTGCTTGGAAATCAGCATAAGCAGTTAACTTATTCGTTTCTGCTGCTGCAAGCCCTGCTCTTGCAGTTGCTATATCAATCTCGGTTGCTTCACCAAGCCTTAATTTTTCTTCTACAGTGTTTACTTGTTGGATATTAGTACGAACTCTACTTTCTGAAATATCATATTTCTCTTTACTTTCAAAATAATCAAGATAAGCACCGATTAAGTCTAATAATACTTTTTGCTCACTAGAATAATATTGACCACGTGATGCTCTAAAAGCTGCTTGTGCAGATCTAAGAGCAGCAACATCTGAACCACCATTAAATAAAGATTGTTGAATTGTTAATGCTCCTTGATTATTGTCTATTTCTGGCGGGTTACCAGCTAATTGAGCATATCTTTTATTAGTATATTTGGTTTTACTATTATTTCTGTTAACACTCAACGATGCACTAGGCATAAATCCTGCAAAAGCTTGAGGAAATTGCTCAATAGAATTAACAAATTTAACTCTTGCAGTCTTCAGATCATTGTTATTTTTGTACCCTTCTGTTAAAGCTTCTTGCAAATCTATTGCAATAGCAGGAGAAGTTAGTAATAATGAGAAAATAAATATAGTTAACTTACGCATAAATTTTTTAAATGAATTGATAATATGGTAGTAAGATTAGTTTAATCTTTCAAGAATATAGCTATTTTTAAGTTAGATAATATAATATTATGTAACAATGTTAGCACGTAATATAACAAAAATTAATTCTAAGGGCAATGATAACTATTTTATATTTCATTTTTCTACACAAAGCGTTACAATTAATTAACAATTGATAATAAATAACATATATGCCTAATACTCTCATCAATTTTTCGCACTTTGTTGGCTTAAGTAAAGAACAAGAATCAGAGTTACTAAACCTCTTAAAAAGACTACATAATTTTTCTGGTTCTTTAAAAACTAATATAAAAGATTTAGAAGCTAATATTCTTAGTATTTTAAAAAGCTCTTTAAAAGAATTAGCACAAACTGAAAATTTAGATTTAGAGAAAATAGAAAAACTTTTTAACAAAACAGTAAAAACATCTCTTAGTGAATTATCAAAAGCTTTAGATAAAACTTATCAAGATCAGTTAAAGACAAAAGATATATTTCTATTTGACGGAATTATCGTAGAAAAATGCTTAAGTGTTTTAGAACAAGTTTTAAAATTTCAAAAAGAATTAGATGAAGTTTATCCCGGTGCTTCTAAGAAAATTATAACATCATTAGAAAATATATTAATTACTGTAATTGCAACTCAACTGCCTATTCTTTCAACGTTCATAAAAGCAAGCGGTATACTTGAAAAAGTCAATAATCTTATCGATCACGAAAAATTATTGCCCAAAATAACGAAATGGCATAGCGATATTAAAAAGATGCAGCAAGAAATAAAGGATAATAAAAACCTTAAGGATGTTTATAAAAAAGCTGAACAAGTTGCCGAAATTTCAGAAATATCAAAAGAATCTATTGAGAAAGTAATTAAAGTAGCAAAAAATCCTAATAATGAATCATCGTTAGATTACGTGATAGAAGCTAACAAAGCTATACCGCAAACTACTAAAGAGGTAGAAGAAAAAATATCAAAAATAAAAAGTGATGTTGAAAAAGCACTTCCTGAAGATATAAAAGATGAAAAACTACATTCCATCAAAAATACTATTAGTGATAGATTAAATAGTACAAAAACAGAATTATTAAAAGCAGCAAACCCTGAAACTCCTTTTGTTGATAAAATAACTTCTTTATTTAAAGCAGCAGAAGCAGCTACCAAAATTGCAAGTGATGTGAAAAAAATAGCAGGAGTAATACCGGGTGGACAAAAATTAGAAAGCGTTATAAGCGGGATAATAACAACTAACCTAATACCTAAGCCGATTTTAACAATAGCTAAATTAGCTCCTGAGGTAGCAGAGTTAGTTAAAGTAGGTAAGGCAATAATTACAGTGCTTTCCAAATCACAAAACTTAAATCAAACACAAGGCAGGTCAAAAAGTGCTTAATACTCATATTTTAATTGCTATAGGATGTTTAGTAGTATTAGTAATATACTTAATATATAAAACAGCATCACGTAAAAAAAATATTACGACTTCCGGAGAAAATAATTCTGAAGAAACTTTTGCTCTTAATAGCAAGAATCAGGATAATAAAAAACTCACCTTACAAGAACGAATAGAATTATCTTGGAAATTTCTTTATGACATTACAGAAACTATTCTCAATAAATTTACTAAAGATGATATAACTTTAGTGAATAAATGTGGTCGTGTTTTACTTGAAAACGGAGCACGCTATGAACATATAGTTGATCTGGCAATCCCTCGTGCCAAATCTCATACTCAATCTGTAGAACAAGAGCAAACTAAAGGCAAAAAAACTTTAGGGGTGTAATTTTTCTACCTTGAAAAAAGCAGCTACTCGACGTATAAACTACTCTATCCACTTTTCATTTATTAGCGATATACAATCCTTGTAAATATTTTTTTAAAAGATATTATTAGAAAGTTATAGTTAAAAATAATTGCAATTAATGAGCAAATTAAAACAAGGAACATTTATCACTTTTGAGGGAGGGGAAGGAATTGGCAAATCCACCCAATGTCAAATGTTATATGAATATCTAAAATCCCAAAATATTCCCGTAATTCTAACCCGTGAAGTTGGCGGAACTAACGTAGCCGAAAAGATACGTGAGATTCTAGTGCACACTGATTTATTGCCGATGTCTGAACTACTGCAAGCTATGGCAGCACGTTATGACCATATGGTAAAAAAAATTATACCGGTTTTGCAGGCAGGGAATATAGTAATATGCGACCGATTTATTGACTCAACAGCCTGCTATCAAGGATTAGAGCTAGAAAATGGTATAGAACTTGTGTATAATCTGCACAAAGATTTAATGCCGCCTCTTATGCCGGATATTACCTTTTTTATTGATGTAGAATCTTCTATTGCCATTGAGCGGGTAAATTCACGAAATATGAGCAATAAATTTGACGTAAGAGGGTTAGATTTTTACAATAAAATTTATGATTGCTTTAAAGGATTAAGTAAAAAATTTCCTGAGAGAATAGTAACAATTAAGGCTTCTGATCTTAATCCAGAACAAGTACACGAGTTAATAAAAAAACACTTAAATTTAATATGAATAATACCTACTATATTACCACTCCCATATATTATGTTAATGATGTCCCGCATATTGGGCATGTTTATACCAGCGTTGCAAGTGACGTGATTGCCCGCTTTATGCGTCTTAGCGGTCATGAAGTCATGTTTTTAACCGGCACTGATGAACATGGGCAGAAAGTAGAAAAAGCTGCTATTGATAAAAATATTGATCCGCAAAAATTTACTGATCAGACTTCTCAAAGTTTTCGTCATCTTATGACTGCCATGCATATTTCAAATGATGATTTTATCAGAACAACGGAAGAAAGACATAAAGAAGCAGTAGCTATATTTTGGCAAAAATTACTAGATAACGGTTCTATCTATGAGGGTTTTTATGAGGGGTGGTATGCCGTTCGTGATGAAGCTTTTTATGATGAATCTGAGCTAACAGCGGACAAATTAGCCCCAACCGGTGCAACTGTGGAATGGGTTAAAGAACCTAGCTATTTCTTTAATCTTTCAAAATGGCAAGATAAATTGCTTGAGTTTTACGAAGCAAACCCTGATTTTATCAGACCTACATCAAGACGTAACGAGGTCATCAGCTTTGTTAAATCAGGTCTAAAGGATTTGTCCGTATCACGCACCACTTTTAACTGGGGTATTAAAGTCCCAAACGATAATAAACACGTGATTTATGTGTGGCTTGATGCACTTGCTAATTATATCTCAGCCCTTGGTTATCCTGATCAAAATAGCAATTACGGCAAGTTTTGGCCAGCAAATTTACAGGTAGTCGGTAAGGATATTCTACGTTTCCATGCCGTTTATTGGCCAGCTTTCTTAATGGCTGCTGAAATTCCGCTGCCTAAGACAATTATGGCACATGGCTGGTGGACTAATGAGGGGCAGAAAATTTCTAAATCACTTGGTAATACTATTGATCCGATTAAGCTGATAGAGGAGTTTGGTGTTGATCAGGTTAGATATTTTTTAATGCGTGAGATAACATTTGGAGCGGATGGTAATTTTGCCCGCAGCAATCTAATTACCCGTATTAATAGCGAATTATCTAATAAGATCGGTAATTTATTGCAACGTACTACTTCTTTTGTTTATAAAAATAATGATGGTAAAGTGCCGGCAATCACGCAAGATGTAATTAATAAAATATATGAATTACCGCTTTTAAAATCAGCAATTAACTCTGCTAAACAGAATATTCTGCTAATGGAAAAAACCGAGATTAACAAGATTCTTGATAATATTATTAATTTAGCCGAAGAAGCAAATATTTATATTGATAGCGAAGCTCCTTGGAATTTGAAAAAAACAGATCCTGAAAAAATGCTAGAGGTATTATATGCTCTGCTAGAAACTTTGCGTTATATCGCTGTAATGCTTCAGGCTTTTATGCCAAGTTCTGCCGGTAAAATGCTTGATCAGCTAGGGGTAAACGCAGAAGAGCGTTTATTTAAGCATTTATCGCTTGAGTTTGCTTTAACACCAGCTAGCAATATTCTAGAACCGGTTATAGTATTTCCAAGGTTTGAAGAGTAATTTTTTACTTGGTTTCTATGCCATTTCTGATTATGCGTTGCATGGATCATGGATCGGAAAAGTGTACAATGTCATTCCCGTATAGGCACATGAGTGTCAACTTAAGGAGTGATGTCATCCCGTGGCTTGTCCACGGGATCCAGAAAAAAAGCCTAAATACAACAAGTTTTTAAAATTAAAAGCTCGATTTTATCTCGCTTTATACTGGATCCCGTGGTCAAGCAACTAGATGACACCGAACACATTTTTCGATCCATGCAACAATAATACTAGGACATGAATTAATCCTTAAGTTGACACCCATGTACCTACACAGGAATGACATAAGCCGTAACACATTTACTAAAAACACATATGCTAATAGATTCACACTGCCATCTTAATTTACTGAAAGATGTAAAAATAGACGACATAATCAAACAAGCTATAGAAAATAATGTGCAGTACCTACAAACTATTTGCACTAAACTTGATGACTTGCCGGTTATTTTAGAAATAGCTGAAAAATATGAAAATGTTTTTGCATCTGTCGGTGTACATCCGTGTGAGGTAAATGGTCATTGCGAAGCACTACAAATGCTGAAGCAATCTCAGGAAATTTTGATAAGATTGCCACGTCAAGGCTTCGCCTTTCCTCGCAATGACGCTGCCACAATTATAGAACTTACTAATCACCCCAAAATCATCGGAATAGGTGAAACTGGACTTGATTACTATCACGAGCCTTATGATAAAAAACTACAAAAAGATTCCTTATTAAATCATATAGAAGCCGCTGCTACAACAAAGTTACCGCTTATTGTTCACACGAGAGAAGCAGACGATGACACTATAGATATTTTAACCTCGGAAATGCGTAATAATAAATTTCCTGGGTTAATACATTGCTTTACATCCTCAAAAAAGCTAGCGGGAAAAATGCTAGATATTGGTTTATATATTTCAATGTCAGGTATTATAACTTTTAAAAATGCAACTGATTTGCAGGAAATAGTTAAATATGTGCCGCTTGATAGATTACTGATTGAAACCGATGCACCTTATCTAGCCCCTACCCCTATGCGTGGCAAACAAAACGAACCGGCTTTCGTTAGATATGTTGCTGAGAAAGTCGCCAAACTCAAAAACATCACCTCCAAAGAAGTAGCAAATGTTACTACTAATAACTTCAAAACATTATTTTCTAAATTTACAAATTACCTAAATTCTAGTGATTAATAATTAAAAGTTGAAAATTTTTATTAACTAATATATTATTTTTAGTAGTATATTAATATAATTAATTTCAGTAATTATTATGGAATTTAACCGCAGTGATGCAATTATCAGTTTTTTTAAAGCACATGAAGATCAAAAATTTAATGCTATGCAAATAGCAAAATGGCTTGTAGCAAACTATCCTGAAGAAGCTAGAAGAAAAGCAAACTCAAGTAAAAATAAGGATATATTAAAAGCAAAAACTCAAGAAGAAAAAGATAAAATCATTATAGAAATTTATTTTAGAGAATTTGATAGCAAGAAGCTTTCAGCGGTAAGAAACAAAGAACCCAATATTAAATGTGAAGGACCTCCTTATTTATATTACTATACACAAACTCCTGATGCTTACGCAGATAAACAGCCATTGACACACTATAAAATTAAAACACATAAAGAAGATAAAATAACTGAGGAAAGAGTATGCTTGATGCTCTCATATTTTCTTAAACACAAATTGAATATTTACAATATGCCTATCAACCATAACCTTTCTTCTAATAGATTAGGTACTAATGGTAATGCATGGTTACATCCGGACTGGGTAGGACTAGAGGTTTTAAACCAAAAATGGACACTAATAATTAAAGAATGTGCTAAACATTCTGTAGGAAAACAAGCAAAACTTTGGTCTTTCGAAGTAAAAACAGAAATTACACGCAGTAATTTACGAGAGTCTTTTTTTCAAGCTTTGTCAAATTCCTCTTGGGCTCACTTTGGGTATTTGGTTGCTGCTGATTTAATTGAAAGTAAACAAAATGATACTCGACATGAATTAGAAATGCTATGTGCAAGGCATGATATAGGCTTCATTTTATTAGACAAAAAAGATCCTGAAAATAGTAATATATTAATTCCGGCTAAAGAAAAGTCCGAGGTTGATTGGAACATAGCTAATAGACTAGCTGAAGAGAATAAAGATTTTGAGAGTTATCTAAATAAATTTGATACATTTTACAAAAAACAAAGTATAACTGACATTAGTTGGTTTGATCCTGAACTATATTTTAAAAAATCTAAAAAAAACAAACCAAAAACTAGAAAGAAAAAATAACTAAAATACTTTCTTATTAGTACCGGATAATTATTAAAAAAGAATTCGTCATTGCCAGGATATGCATAGCTAAGGGCGTGACAATCTAGAAAAAATAATAGTCAATTCTATTGAATTTTGTGACAGGCTTGAGGGTAGATCCTATAATAATAGGCAAGATGAAGAGCTACATGCGTTCAAATCAGTTTACTATACATTGCACTTAAAAGCTTATAAAATCAGATTGACTTATTTAAAGTTTTGCCTAGAATCATTTTGGAGCAGCTAGGGCTGTTTCAGGGCTTGACATCCCTTAACTAACAAGGGCTTCATCTACCATTAATTGATGTAACCCTCAATCATAGGATCGGGGGGATGATAACGCATGTTTAGAGCTTAGAATTAAAATATTATTTTAAGCTTAAAGGTTATCATGGCTGTTCTTGCTAGCGGTTTGTCAATCCCCTGATCACCATTGAGATATTTATTTCTTGGTGATCAACTTGAATAATTTAAGTTTTGCATTGTCATCCCGTGGCTTGACCACGGGATCCAGAAAAAAGCGAGAGTAATCGAGCTTTTAATTTGAGAAATTTGATATGTCTTTCTATCTATTGAATGGATCCCGTGGACAAGCCACGGGATGACAGCAAACAGCATAGACAGGGATTTAATGATAGAGTTTATTTTAGCTAAGAAACCCTATAAATCTTATGCTTATTATACTCTAATTCGTAGTTTATTCAAATCGCCATGCAATAAAATTATACTTATAATTGACAAACAATTGCTAAAATCTTTCCTGGGTTTATTCCGCTCTATTATCCTCGGTACGTTATCATATCTCAAGCTAATTAAAATTTTTATCTATGATGAGAATGATTTCGTTTTAGATATAAAAGCCTTAAAAAGCAATGAAAATTACTTCTGGTCTTATAAAATCAACTACTTCAAAAAACTGATTAATTGGGAGTAATTAGATTTGCCCGCATGGATCGAAAAACGCCATATATGTCATTCCCGCGGAGGCGGGAATCCAGGGAAAAAAGTCTAAATACAGCAATTTTTTAAAATATAAAAGCTTGATTCATCTCGCTTTATTCTGGATTCCCGCTTCTGCCAGAATGACATATAATAAAAACTGTCCGGTACTATTAAGGCTTGCTTGCGTGGATCGGTTTTCTCGTCTGAGCTAAGGAAATTACGGAGTAATTGTACGTACGCAATCCAGCTAAAAAATGTTAATTTTATTAACGCTAATTTAGGATAAGAGAAGTTTTTCTGGAGCTAAAACATCAAGTTTTGCATGAGATTTAGTGATAGCATAAGCAGTAACACAAGCTAGAATATGCACCAAGAAATTAACAGGAGATCTATGCCTTGT
>CAJYCS010000108.1:0-16267 GCA_913697995.1 Stiretrus anchorago | reverse complement strand
TTACTTAGACACTATCTTGCTCGTTTTAATAGAAAAACTAAACGATATAGTAAAGCTATTGATATGATTTACAACTCCATACTCTTACTTTTTAATAAAAATTTATTACTATCTATATTTAGTTAGGAATGCCTAGATAGAACTTGAAAAATTGGCTACGTCATCTTTGTAAGTCCTCCGGTCCTCACGTATTAAGTATACGCTTCGGTCCTCGGCTTACAGACCGATTACTCTTTTCCAAGTTGATCTTCGTATATAATACTTTATTTCAGAAAAATAATATATGAATAGTTATTGGTTAAATGTTTATAAGCCGAGAGGAATAAGCTCGGCTAAACTTGTAAGTATAATAAAAAAAGTACTTGGTAAAGTTAAAATAGGACATAGCGGCACTTTAGATGTCGAAGCAGAAGGAGTACTGCCTCTTGCTATAGGTGAAGCTACAAAATTAGTGCAAATGCTGATTGACGCTAAAAAAACCTATATTTTTACCGTAAAATTTGGCAAGCAAACCGATAGCGGTGACTATGCCGGCAAAGTAATAGCTATAACAGATTATATACCATCGAAAGAAAATGCCTATGCTATATGTTCTAAATTTATTGGTACTATAACACAAATCCCCCCTGCTTTCTCTGCTCTTAAAGTTAATGGAGTACGAGCATATAAATTAGCACGAGATGGTAAAGAAGTAGAACTAAAACCACGTAATATAACAATTTATGATCTAAAATGTCTTGATTACGATGAACAAAATGCTACTGCTACCTACTACGCCGAATGCTCAAAAGGTACTTATATAAGGACTTTAGCAGAAGATTTGGCATTGTCCTTGCAAAGTTTAGGATTTGTGATAGAATTACGCCGTACTCAAGTTGGGATATTTAAAGAAGAAAATTCTATTCGAATTGACTCTTTTAATGATATTACCAAACTTTCCCTTGAGGAAAAAAATATAAAGATAGAAGCAATACTGGACGACATCCTGGTTCTTGATGCTAACGACGAGCAAGCACAAAAAATTAAATATGGTCAAAAATGCCTATTTGATTATGACAAAAACGTAGATTTTATGTGGGTTCGCTATAAGGGCGTTCTGCTTGCAATCGGTAGCTTAAATAAGAATTGCTTCCATTCTTTACGAGTATTTAATTTAACGCAATAGACTAATAAGGAGAAATTATCGATGTCGATTACACAAGAACGTAAACAAGAATTAATTAAAAATTATGCTATAAATGATAATGATACAGGCTCAAGTGCAGTACAATGTGCTATTTTAACTGAGCGGATCAATAACTTAACTGAGCATTTCAAATCCAACCACAAAGATCATACCTCAAGAAGAGGGTTATTAATCTTAGTCGGACGTCGCCGTAGATTACTTAATTATATAAAGAAAAAAAATGTAAGTGAGTATTTAGATTTAATAAGTAAGCTCGGTATTAGAAAAATTAAGTAAATTTATGTCATCCATGCATGGATACCAAAGCGTCATTGCGAGCGAATGAAATGAGCGTGGCAATCTCATGAAAAAGCACAAGATTCCTAAGATTGCCGCGTCGAAACTTACAGTTTCTCCTCGCAATGACGCAAAATACTAAAATACAAATTAAGAGATATATATAGATGTTTAATGAGATAATTAAAACTGTTGAATGGGGCGGAAAAACTCTTGAACTTAGTACCGGCAAGATAGCTCGCCAAGCTGATGGAGCAGTTACCGTTAAAATGGGTAATTCTGTTTTACTATGTACAGCAGTCACTGCTGCCAAAGCAAAAGAAGGTATTGGCTTTTTTCCTCTAACAATTAATTACAGAGAAATGGCATATGCTGCTGGTAAAATACCAGGCGGCTTTTTTAAACGTGAAGGTAAAGCATCAGATCGGGAAGTTTTAGTATCACGTCTGATAGATAGACCGATCAGACCATTGTTTCACCCTGCTTTTGTTAATGAAACATTTGTTACCTGCACTGTTCTTTCATATGACCCTGAAACACCAGTTGATATACTTGCTATTATCGGTGCTTCTGCCGCACTTAGCCTTTCACCTGCACCTTATCTAGAAATAGTTGCTGCAAGCAAAGTAGGGTTAATAAACGGGGAATTCGTTTTAAACCCAACACTTGACTTATTAAAGACAAGCCAGCTTGATTTAGTTGTTGCAGGAACAAACGACTCTGTAATGATGGTTGAATCAGAAGCACATTTACTTTCTGAAGAGCAAATGCTTGCTGCTGTAAAATTCGGTTTTGACAGTTTCCAACCAGTAGTAAATATTATTAAAGAACTTGCAGCTGAAGCTAAAAAATTGAAGCTTGAAATGCAAGATTTATACCCTGCTGAATTAAAGAATGAAATCAAAAAATTATTTGCAAAAGAAATTGAGCAAACTTTTGCAATTAAATCTAAACAAGAACGTAGTACTAATTTAGAGCTAATACCTGAAAAAGTACTTAAGCATTTTGCGGATGATATAGAAAGTAAGAAATATAATAATTACCAAATCGAATCCGCTTTAAAATCCGTTGAATCCGATATATTACGTGGTAATATTTTACAAAAAAATAAACGTATCGATGGACGTACTACAACAGATATAAGACAAATTACTTGTGAAGTTGGATTATTACCTTGTGCTCACGGCTCAGCTTTATTTACTAGAGGTGAAACACAGAGCTTAGTAAGTAGTACTTTTGGAACTAGCTTAGATGAACAAATAATCGATAGCCTTGAGGGTGAATATAAGGAACGCTTTATGCTTAATTATATCTTCCCGCCTTACTCTGTTAATGAAGCAATGCCGATGAAAGCTCCAGGAAGACGTGAAGTTGGGCATGGTAAACTCGCTTGGCGTGCTGTTAATCCGGTATTACCTACTAAAACACAGTTCCCTTATTCTATTAGAGTAGTTGCGGAAACTACCGAATCTAATGGATCTTCTTCAATGGCAACAGTTTGTGGTAGTTCACTTGCTTTAATGTATGCTGGCGTTCCAATAAAAGCACCGGTAGCAGGTATTGCTATGGGGCTTGTTAAGGAGGATGAAAAATTTGCAGTATTATCTGATATTCTTGGCGATGAAGATTATTTTGGCGATATGGACTTTAAGGTTGCAGGTACTAGCGAGGGTATCACCGCATTACAAATGGATATTAAAATACGAGGGGTAAATTTCGAAATAATGAAAATAGCCTTAGAACAGGCACGCCTTGGACGTTTGCATATACTTGAGCAAATGAATAAAGTTATTAGTAAACCAAATAATGAGATGAGCAAAAACGCTCCTTCTACTACTACTTTAAAAGTTGATAAAGATAAGATCAGAGATATTATCGGTCCTGGTGGTAAAGTAATAAAGGAAATTTGTGAAACTAGCGGTGCTAAAATTGATATAAGCGATGATGGCACAGTTTCTATTTATGCTTCAGATAAAGACAAGCTAAAAGTTGCTTTAGATAAAGTTAAGGCTATTGCTATTGAACCTGAAATAGGTGAAGTATTTAACGGCACAGTGATGAAAATATTAGATTCTGGTGCTTTTGTTAATTATTTAGGCAATAAAGATGGCTTTGTCCATATTAGCGAAATTGCCGAAGAAAGAATCGAATCAGTCGGCAGCGTTTTAAAGCAAGGTGATATAGTAAAAGTTAAGCTTATCGGGTTCGATAATAAAGGTAAAGCAAAACTAACTATTAAAAATGCTGAGAAAGATAAATCTTCAGCAAGCCCAAAACCAAAAAATAGTCCTAAAGAACATCAAGAACCTGAAAAACGGGATAATGGTAAAAAAAGAGCTTGGAACGAAGATAATAATGCGGAAACGACTGAAGTAGTTACAGAACGTAAGTATTTTACCTAGTAATATTGTCATCCCCTCGTAGGCATTGTTGCGTGGATCGAAAAGCACTTTCAATGTCATGCCGTGGCTTGACCACGGCATCCAGAAAATAATAAAAAATACTAATTTTATTAGTATTTTTAACTGGATTCCGTGAATAAATCACGGGATGACAGGGAAAAATGATCCACGCAAGCAAGCTTTACGCAGGAATGACATAGAAAGACAGGAACAAAACAAAAAGCACTGATTTAGAATTAAATTTTTTACAATGAACCCTATAAACAATTACGAAAATATTGCTAAAAGAGTAATTTCTAGTGAAGCTAGTGCTTTAAAAAAGCTATCTGAACATATTCCTGAAGACTTCAACAGAATTGTAGAATTTTTACTATCTTTTAAAGGAAGAGTAATTTTAACGGGTATGGGTAAAAGTGGTTATATTGCAAAGAAAATAGCCGCAAGCTTTTCTTCAACTGGTATGCCAGCTTTTTATATACATCCAGCAGAAGCAAGTCACGGAGACCTTGGAATGATTACTAAAGATGATTTAGTAATTATGCTTTCTAATTCTGGCGAAACTAAAGAATTATTTAACATCATTAAATATTGCAAAGATTTTTCTGTAAAAATTGCCGCAATGACAATGAATAAAAATTCTACTTTAGCCGCAAATAGTGATTTCTTACTTATAGTGCCTGAATATTCAGAAGCTTCAATAATTGGAGCTCCTACAGTTTCATCCTTAATAATGTTATCACTTGGCGATGCATTAATGACTGTCATACATGAAGTAAAAGGTTTTACTAAGGATGATTTCAAGTCATATCATCCAGGCGGTAGCATAGGGGCTAATTTAACAGAGATTAAACATTTAATGCGTAGCGGTGACCAAATACCTTTAGTGCATGAAGACACACCTTTTGCTGAAACTATAATTATTATGAATAAAAAACGCTTAGGTTGTACCTTAGTAATAGATAAAGCTAAGAATTTAGTAGGGGTTATAACAGATGGTGATTTACGTCGTCACATTAACGATCAAATTCATTTAAAAACAGCCTCAGATATTATGACTAAAAACCCTGTATATATCTCATCTGAAATATTTGCAAAAGAAGTTTTAGATTTAATGAAAGCTAAAAATATTACTAATTTACCCATTATTGACAATAATATCATTATAGGCATTACTCATATACATGATTTATTGCGAGCAGGAGTTAACTAATATATGCCCTCCTCTTATAAACGACGGAAAAAATTTTGGAAATTTACTTATTTCCTAATTATACTTGGAATTTTATATGCAGGATATATATTAGTTAAAAGTAGCTACCCTACCGAAGAAAATAATAATATTGTGGAAAAAGCTCCAGAAAAAAACCTTGATTTAAAATATAATATTATATTAAAAGATTCGGTTTTTGAGGGAGTAGATAAGAATTTAAATAGTTATCTAGTCAAAGCTGAGCAAGCTATAAAAGATTCGGATAACAAATATAAATTAGATATAATAAACGGCATATATAACATAAATCAAAACCAATCAGTTACTGTTTATGCAAAAGAAGGGTTTTTAAACGAAAAGTCGCATATATTAGATTTAAAAAATGATGTAAAATTTTATTTTGAAGATATGATATTTGATACTAACGATGCAAGAATTGATTTAATAAATAAAAGTATAATTAGCAATTCTCCTGCTACATTATTTCATAAAAACTCTACTATTACTTCAGATAGTTTTAACACGCAAGACGATAATAATATTATAATTTTTAAAGGCAATGTCTACACTACTATTGATCTATCGGACTATTAAACTTGTAATATTCTTTACTATTAGTATCTCAACATATGCTGATGATAAAGATATTTCAAACTTACATATCACATCTGATACTTTAATCATTAATAGAGTTAAACAAAAGGCAGAATATCTTGGAAATGTCGTTGTTTATTTTGATAATGCGATACTTAGAACTGAAGAATTATATATTTTTTATAAAACTATAGATAATAAACAAACCATTGACTATATAGTCGTTCCAACTAAATTGAGTGTTGAGAAAAAAATTAATAATGAGTTGTTATTGGCAGATTCAGGGAAATATTTTTTAGATAATAAACAACTCATTTTACTTGGTAATGTTGTATTGGAACGTAATAATAATATTTTAAAAACTAATAAACTTATTTATTATGTGGATATTGTAAATAAAAATAGTAAGAAAATAAATTAAATGGACAGCTTACAAGTTAAAAATATATCAAAATCCTATAAAAAAAGAATCATATTAAGCGATATATCTCTTAATGTCAAACAAGGCGAAATAGTTGGGTTATTTGGTCCAAACGGAGCTGGTAAAACAACTTGTTTTAACATCATTATTGGCTTAATGAAAGCAGATTCGGGACAGTTATTATTAAATGATATTAACATCACTAATTTACCAATTTATTTAAGAGCAAGGCTTGGTATTGGTTACCTTCTTCAAGAACCTTCAATTTTTCGAGGCTTATCGGTTGAAGATAATATTAAAGCTATAATTGAAATATCTGAAAATGATAAAGAAGTAATTGAACAAAAAACTCATAATTTACTAGAAAAATTTTCTATAATACACTTAAAAGATCTATCAGCTGCCAGCTTATCAGGCGGCGAAAGACGCAGGCTTGAGATTGCAAGATCGCTTGCAATAGAGCCAAAATTTATCATGCTTGATGAACCACTTGCCGGTATTGATCCCCTAGCTATTTCTGATATCAAAAATCTAATTACTTACTTGCGTGAATTCAATATCGGTATTCTAATTACTGATCATAACGTGCGTGATACTTTAGATATAGTTGACCGAGCATATGTTATTTTCGAGGGGAAAGTGTTATTGGAAGGAAGTAGCAAAGAAATAGCAAATAGCAAGAAAGTTAAAGAGGTTTATTTAGGAGAAAGCTTTAGCCTTTAAGCTATAATGTCATTCTGCGGTTTATACCTAGGTTGTTGCATGGCTCGAAAAAAGTCCTAGGTGTCATCCCGTGGCTTGTCCACGGGATCCAGTAAAAATATACAAATAAAAAAAGCTCGATTTATCTCGCTTTATGCTGGATCTAGTTAGCAAGCCACGGGATGACAGGGGTAAAATTGAGCCACGCAATAATACGGGTACAAGCCACAGGATAACACCAAACAATATAATAAGGTCTTCATGAACATTAACAAAGACATTTTTAGGGCTTATGACATAAGAGGTAATAACCTTACCGATTTAACAGTAGAAGTAGCTTATAAGGTTGGTTTTTGCTTTGCAAAGATGACTATAAAGGATGGCAATAATACGATCTGCGTCGGTATGGATGGGCGGCTTAGCTCCCCTACCCTTTATAAAGCTTTAGAAATGGGTTTAATTGATGCAGGGGCTGAGGTTATAAATATTGGCATTGTTCCAAGTCCAGTTCTATATTTCGCTGATAAAAAATTTACACCAGCTGGTAGTATTATGGTTACTGGCTCTCACAATCCTCGTGACGATAACGGCTTTAAAATAATACAACATGGCAAATCTTTTTTTGGTTCTCAAATACAGGATTTATTAACAGAGATTTTAAATACTGACTTCAAGGTCATTCCTGCGGAAGCAGGAATCCAGCTTAATATGAATATGGATTCCCGCTTTCGCGGGAATGACAGGAAAGGGGAGAATGACAGGAAAGGCGGAAATAACAGTGAGGACGGGAATGACATACAATCAAAATACCTAAATCGTATTTTAGAAAAAATAATAGTAAATTCTAACCTAAAAGTAGCTTGGGATCCTGGTAACGGAGCAACCGGAAATATTGTTGAAGAGTTAAAAAATCATTTAAACAATGAAAATATAATTATTAATAGTAAGATTGATGGAAATTTTCCAAGCCATCATCCTGATCCAACTAAAGCTGATAATTTACAGGAATTAATTAAACTAGTTAAAGAACAAAATTGCGATCTTGGTATAGCTTTTGATGGCGATGGCGATAGAATTGGCATTGTAAGCTCAAGCGGTAAGATGTTATTTGGTGATCAAATTTTATGCATTTTTGCTGAGGATATTTTAAAAGAAAACCCGAATGCTACTATAATACTTGATGTAAAAGCCAGCCAGCTCATAGCCGATAGAATCAAATCATATGGCGGGCGACCTATAATATGGCGAACTGGTCATCCATTTATTAAAAGTAAAATGGCTGAGTCAAAGGCTCTACTAGCTGGTGAGATGAGCGGGCATATATTCTTTGCCGATAAATATTTCGGTTTTGACGATGCAATCTATGCAGCATTAAGATTTTTGGATTTACTGACTAGATCAAGCAAAACTTTAGATGAAATAATAGATGAGCTACCAAAAAGCTATAATACGCCAGAAATTAAAATTTTTGTTTCTTCTAAATTAAAGCTACAAATTATTGAAGAAATCAAAGAAAAATTACTGCAAGATAAAATAGAATTTAATGATATTGATGGAGTAAGAGTAAACACAGAAGATGGTTGGTGGTTATTGCGTAACTCCAATACTGAATCTGCAATTATTGCAAGAGCTGAATCAAGTAATGCTGAAAAATTAGAAGAGCTAAAAACGATGATTAATCAATTATTAAGCAAGTACGGACTTAATATTTAAGTGCAAAAAAAAGAAATAATCATCTTATGCGGTCCTACTGCTAGTGGAAAATCTTATCTAGGTCATGCACTTGCTAAAGCTTGCGGCGGGGAAATAATAAATATCGACTCAATGCAAGTTTATAAAGAAATTCCAATTATTACCGCCTCCCCTCCCGAAAGCTACAAAAGCGAAATTCCTTATCATTTATATAACTTCTTGCCTATTACTGAAGATTTTTCGGTAGTAAAATATTTAAAGCTTGCTGCCGAAAAAATAAATCAGGTAACTACCAGCGGTAAGCTTCCTATATTAATAGGTGGTACGGGATTATATATTAACTCCTTAGTTTTTGGATATAATAATATTCCTGATATATCCGATGATTTAAGACAGCAAGTAAGAAAGCTGCATAATGAAATAGGCAATACAGAGCTACATAACAGACTTACAAAGCTTGATCCGCTATCTTCATCTAAAATTAATCAATCAGACACTCAGAGGCTAATTAGAGCTTATGAAGTAGTGCTGCAAACCGGCAAGTCTATTTTCTCTTTCCAAACTTTGCCAAAAGAACAAATCTTATCTGAATTTAATTTTAAAATTATCTTCTTAAACCCTGAGAGAAAATTTTTATATAAAATATGTGATGAACGTTTAGCTAATATATTTAAAGATGGTGCAATAGACGAAATTGCTTTAATCAAAAAACAATTCAATCCTGATTATCTAAATTTAAAAGCTGTAGGTATAAAAGAAATTTTGGCTTATCTAGAAAACAAACTAACTTTGGGTGAAGCTTTAAACCTAGCTCAAACACGAACACGCAGGTATGCTAAAAGGCAAATTACATGGTTTAAGCATCAGATAAAAGAAAAAATGACTTTAGACTATTCTAACGAAGAAGATTTTTTACAAGTAACTCGAAAACTTTCTATTCTTATTGACCTGCCAAATAGCAATAAATAATAGACAAGTAGTAAATATTTGAAGTATTTGTAATATTGTACCTAATACCGGTACAAAAGGAACAACCGGCTGCAATAATATCGGCACTCCACTTGAAAACATTACTAATCTTGTAGCATCTTGTACTGAGACTTTATTAAATAATAATTTGAATGCAACACATACTAATAATATTATAATACTTCTTTCTAAAAAGAATGTTACAAACCAAAATAATATAATAGCTGGCATACCAAGATAAATAAATAAATTTGGTAAATGCATTAAATTATCGGCAAAATATTTTTTTATTATTTCAGGAGTTAAAGTCATCTGACTTTGATCGAATAAACTTGAGTAATTAATGGTACGAGGGAAGCTTTTTTTAGTATTATCTATTGCAAAATTTATCGTAAGTTTATCTGCCTCAATTACAAATGGTATCTTGCTTTTTTCTCTAATTGAAACCTGATTTTTTGTATCAATGACAGCTACTTTATCATTATTTTTATTATACAAATAAATAGGTTCTTCATCTTTTACAAGAATCCGTGAATTAGCATATTGCATTTCCGGTAATTGATTGATGATATATTCAATATTATCTGTCGTTTTTGTCTGTTTTATTCCGTTAAAGCTGTCTTTCAAGGTTATTAGATAATTTAATATAAAGATACAATAAATTATTGCTGGAATAAAAGACACAATAAATAAATATCTTATTCCATAACCATGATATTTTTGATATACATCTTTATAGAACTCTATAGAGCTAATTGATAGACGTAACTGGCGGAGTAATGTATTTAATCCTCCTAATATATATGATAACAGATACATTATTTTATTAAACTTTTATACATAAACAGCAGTAATATAGCGTATTATTATAGAAAATTGCAAATTTTTAGTGTATTAAAGTCTAATTTATATATAAGTTTATTGATAAAAAATTATTTATTTACTAATATTTATATTTCGATAAACAATATTAATTTTATATGCTACTTCCTGAAATAACTTTAACTTTAACGGCACTTTTAAGCCAATTCTTTGCCGTAATGCTGCAAGGTAAAAATAGAATTGTTGCTAATATAACTATTTTACTTACCATATTAACAATTTTCATTATTCTAAAATATTCTTACTCTGAAAGTGTATTATACCTAGATTATGTAATGTTTACCACCAATGCAAATATTGCTAATTATAAGGCTATCATATTAATATTTACTATAATATCTATGATAATTTACCGAGATTATTCATTGCGTAGCGGTGAGCCACTAAAATTTGAATTTATCACTTTGATATTATTATCTACAGTTGGGATTTTTGTGGCAATTTCAGCACAGAATTTTTTATTACTTTTCTGTGCTATGGAGCTTACTGCTCTAACTTCTTATATACTTGCTGGTTTTAAATTGAGCGATATTAAATCATCAGAGGGAGCATTAAAATATTTTATATTAGGCAGTTTAGTTAGCTGCTTATCATTATTCGGTATTTCTTTTATATATGGATTTGGCGGAAGCTTACAATTTTCAGATATATTTTATAAGCTAAATGATAGCTCTTCGGTAAATTTAGGTTTAGTAATTGGTGTAGTATTATTTTTAAGCAGTATTTTCTTTAAGCTTTCAAGTGCCCCATTGCATTTCTGGGCACCAGATGTATATGAGGGATCACCTATTGCTTCTGTTACTTATTTTACAGCAGCTTCAAAAATCGGGGCTGTTGCCATTTTATTAAATATTGAAAATTTAATTATCAAAAACTATCACCCTATTAGCTATAATCTAATAAAAATAATTGCTTTATTATCTATGATATTTGGTGCTCTTGGTGCTATTCGTCAAACTTCCTTAAAAAGATTAATGGCATATAGTACCATTCTAAATATCGGTTATGTATTAATCGGCGTATTGTTGCGTACTGAAGATGGCAATAAAGCTGCTATGCTCTATATGTTGATATATGCAGCCGCAAGTATAGGGTTCTTTACTTGCCTGATTATGTTACTCGGAAACCAAACAGACAAAGCCAATTTTGAAAGCATCCAAGGAATTGCAGAAAATCATAAAGCTATAGCTGCTGCAATTTGTATAATTATGTTTTCTATGATAGGTATCCCGCCACTTGCTGGCTTTCTTGGAAAATACTACCTCTTTTACCAAGCAATTACCCAAGAAGAGTTTTTGCTTGCTTATTTCGGTATCTTTACTAGCGTCATTGTGGCTTTTTACTATCTTAAAATAATTAAAACGATGTATTTTGCTGAAAAACCTAATCCAACAAAAATAACTACTTCCTACGGGTTATTATTAATTAATCTTGTAGTAATAGGATTTTTACTTTTCGGATCTTTCATTATTTCGTCTTAGGTTTAAATGAATTTAGGTAGATATAAGCTATTTGTTTTTGATGAATTAGATAGCACAAACCTTGAAGCCATTAGAATGGCTAAAAATAACAAACCTGATAGAGATCATATCATACTTGCTAAATCTCAAACTAAAGGACGTGGTAGAAGCGGTAAAAACTGGCAATCTACTTCCGGCAATTTACATGCTAGTTTACTAATTAAGCCAAATAAAGAGCTTGAATTACTACCACAATTGTCTTTCGTTACAGCCCTTGCGGTTTATGATAGTGTGGTACATGTCATACCGTGGCTTGACCACGGTATCCAGAAAATAAACGGGATTCCTATACAAGCACGCGGGATGACGCCCCTAGTTCTTAAAAAAATCCAATTAAAATGGCCAAATGATGTTCTAGTAGGTGGTAAAAAAATATCCGGTATACTTCTTGAATCGGTTAAAGTAGAAGATGCTTATTATCTTATTATCGGTATTGGTATTAACATAACCTATCACCCAATAAATATCGACCAACCTACCACTAGCTTAGTAGCTGAAGAACTCCCCATTATCACCCCTCAAGCTTTACTTGAAATATTAATAGAAAATTTTGAAAAATATTACCAAATCTGGGAAAAAAATGGCTTTTCATTTATTAGAGGAACATGGCTAAAACATGCTTATAAGTTACATGAAAATATTAGTGTTAAATATCAAAATAACATTGTTACAGGCACTTTTCAAGGTATCGATTCCATAGGTAGAATAATATTGCAACTACCTTCCAAAAAAATACTCTCTTTTTCTACTGCTGAACTTTCCTTTTAGCAAAAATATTACTAAATTTAAATTGTAAATTTAATTATTGTTAATTATTTTTCCGTCATTGCGAGAAGGCATTGCCTGCGTGGATTAGTTTTTCCGTCATTGCGAGGAAATTACGAAGTAATTGACGAAGCAATCCAGTATAAAAATGCTAGCTTATAGCATTTTTATTATTTTTTCTGGATTGCCACGCATTTCATTCGCTCGCAATGACGACTTAGTATCCACGCAACAATGTCTTCCCGCCTATGCAGGAATGACATTGCAGGCATTTTTCGATCCAAGTGGGTAATATAGCAAAAAGCAATGAGGTTCAGACATTAAATTTGCGAGCAAGATTGCGGAGCGTATATTAAATACGTGAGCACAATCGAGACTCGCTAAATTTGATGTATCAACCTTATTGCTTGAAGCTATACCTCCTCGCAATGACAATAAAAGCTTAAGCCCTTTAATTAAAAAGTAATAACATATGCCTCAAAACAATAACCCTAACCCTATTTCACAAATATTTATGAATAAGGCTAACGAACAATTTAATAAAATAAAAAAACTGAACCTTAGTAAAAATCCCAGTGTTAATAATATTAAAGAACTAATAAACATGGTGGAGCATGCCGAAAAATACTTTAAATACGCTTTATTCACAGGTTGTAATAATGCGACTTATGCGTTAACCCAATTATATGATTTTATATTTACAGAATACCCTAACTCTCAAAATCACGATTTAGGGAAGAAAATATTACGTGATGAGTTAGTTTTATTAGGACAGAAATTTGAAATTATCGAATGTCAGCAAATGAATTTAATATTTAGCCCACCTAAGACAAGCGAAAGCGAGATAAATATTTTCTATGATGCTATCCAGAAAACACAAAAACATTTTAGCAATAAAAAATTAGTTGATGACCCTAACACAAACGATGAAATTATTAATTATTACCTCAAATCTTTTGAAGCAATATCAGAGAAACAGCATGTTAACAATAATTACAATCCAGACGATGGTTGGAGTTATCCTACTCACACCAAGTGGGAAGATGGTAATAAAATTTGTCTATATGAAATTAATGGGCAAGCATTCGAATTAACCTTAGTAAATAATGAGTCAAGTTTTTTTGAAATGTAAAAAATTATTAAAGATAGTTAAATCATGAAAGATACAGAAGCAGAATTTATTACATTAACTCCAAAGTATTTATTTGATAAAGGTATAAAATATTACAAGAAAGCTTTGGATGTGCAATCCAAAAATGATAACGCAATAACTGAAAATCAAGAAGTTTATGCAAAAGCTATGCTATATTTACAAGGTGCTATGTTTTTGGGTAGTAGTGATGCTTCTAATTTTTTAATTAAAATTTATAATGAATCTGAAATTAACAATGAAAAAGTAAGTAACTTAATAAAAATTATAAATGGTATAGAAAATTTTTCCTATCACTATAAAAGAACAAAATCTACAAATTTAAATGATTTCGGTATTACTGACCTTGCTGAACTAAACAGTATGGCTTTACTACCACTTGGATATATGGGCGGCATAAGAATAGATTGGAATGATGTCGAAATTTCTAAATCTTTAATTCTTGATAATTTAGAAGAGCTTGTAAGCGGTTTTAATTTTTATTTACCATTTGAATACCATCTAATTACTAGAGAAAATATTGTTAGATATACAGAAAACATACAGGATAAAATAAATGAAAGAATTGTAGAAAGTTTTGTATTGTGTGAACCACCTCAAGCCACATGGTACAGAAAATTATTTCCTAAAAAGAAAGCTGTAGAAAATACGAAATACATCACCGCAAATGAGGTTAAAAAACCGAATGAAGTATCTAAATTATCTCAAAAAGTAAATTCTGACCAGAACACTAGTCAACAAACATGGGATTATGAATCAAGCTCAATGAAACCAAAATGTGACTCTAATGAGTTTCTAGAGCTCATGGGAGGATGTCCTATATCTTAAAAAAGGAATGAAAATGATGAAAGAAAAAGAAGAAGAAAAAGGCTCTACTTTTTTTGAAATAATAAAAAAAGTATTAATAGATTATAATAACTATATTGAAAGATCTCTTACAACATTAAAGGATTTAGAAATAAACGAAACTAATGAAGCAGCTATAATTGAACTACATAGAAAGTTAGTAGAAATATTAGTTTGTGGTGAAAATAGATTAATTTGGCATCTAGCTCAATTCTATTATAATGGCTGGTTAGTTGAAAAAGATTGGGTTATAGGAAATTTTATTATCGCAATAGGAATAAAACTTGATTCTGCAGAATGTTTAAATAGTGGATATGAAGGTAATATATCTGAAGATTTAAAAAATCTAGCTACAAAATGTGCTAAAGCTATTAAAAATACTAAAAAACAATATAAATTAAATATGAATAGTATTATTACTGAGGAAATAAAGAAAAATGCTTACTTTACCTTTAAAAAAAATCTAGAAAATACTGATTTAAAAGATAAGTTTGAACTCAAATCTTTTCTTACTTCTGTAGAAATATTACAAGAAGCATTAGACTATTATTCTAAAAATGTTGGGCTACCTCTTTCCCGATCAAAAGATAGTACGTTTGCAGTGACGGAAGACAATAAAGATATTATATTTAAAACATACATAAAATTAAAAGAAGCTCTAATTTGCGGTCAAGAAAATGCTGCTTGGTATCTAGCTCAATTTTATTATAACGGCTGGTTAGTTAAGCCGAATATTATTTATGGAGATTTTATACTTGCTATAGGAAAACAGCTTGAAGTTGATCCATGCGTTCATAGTTCTTATAAAGGTAATAATATTTCGTTTCAAGAATTGGCTAGAATTTGTGCTAGTTCTATCTCCGATAATAAATATTTATACCGAACAGGTATTAATGATACAATGAAACTAAATGCAGAAAAGGCTATTAACATAAATTTAAACAATACTGATTTAAAAGACATATTTGATATTTCGGAATCAACTATTATTCCCACAATTTCAGCTCCTTTACCTAGTACCACACACCAACCATCTAATACCGTAAGGCGAGCAACTCAAAGCGATATAAAAGATTTCAAAAATAAAAAAACTACTAATATAAAAAAAACAAAAAGTACAATAGATTATAATATTAACGTTGAAAAAGATGAAGAAACAAATTCAGGCAACAAACCTACTAATATACCCAAAACACAAAGCGAAGTAAATTATAACTCTGCTACTACTGGGGGAGTTGAAGAAAAAACTTTAGTATCAAGAGGCAATAATTATTATTATGAACAACCTATTAACACATCAGAACCACAAAAAATCGGAAATGATGATGATGGAACTCCAGTATTAGGGAAACAAGGATGTACTTGTTTAATAATGTAATAAATTTTAAGGTATATTTTGAAGATTGTAGAAATAAATAATAAAGAAATTTTTTATTTAATGCCTGAAAATCAGTTACTTGAAAAAGGTCTACGACAAGTTGAGATATTATCTATTTTTGAAGCGATTTGGGATTCTTAACGCTAATTTAGGATAAGGGATAGATAGAAAGGTTAGAGATATAGGGTTTAAAGGTGATTAATGTTGAGTTATGATAGATTTTTTAATAAAAGATCAGTAACTCAACATGAAAAGATGTATCATAACTGTATAT
>CAJYCS010000107.1:0-10104 GCA_913697995.1 Stiretrus anchorago | reverse complement strand
TGTATCATTATTTATTAATAAATCTATCGCTTGATTCATTGCTTCATTTTGTTTTTGGCGCATTATAATTTCTCCTTTTGTTATATTATATTTTTATATAACCTTTGAGAAATTCCCACACTTATTTGGACAGAGCCTATTCTAGCTTGTGTTACTGCTTATGCTATCACTAAATCTCATGCAAAACTTGATGTTTTAGCTCCAGAAAAACTTCTCTTATCCTAAATTAGCGTTATTAGTATTTTTAACTGGACCCCGTGAATAAATCACGGGATGACAGGGGGAAATGATCCATGCAACAATGCCACCACGGGGTGACAGCAAATAAATTTATAATAAGTTAACGTACTCTACCAGTTGCTTGGTTTTTTTGTAATGAATCACTAACTGTTGCCCCAAAATCCTTTACACTTGTAGCAAGCTTACCATTGGCTATGGCAGAATTTACAGCTGCACTAACAGTAACTTTTATTACTTCACATCCAGCAAGTACAATTCCCCATGCAGCTTTCAAAATCTTATTTTTACCTACAAAACCATGCAATTTTTCTTGTGCTTTTTCTGCTTGATCAGTTACAAACTTTTGTAACTTACCAAGCGGAGTATTTTTTTCTAAATGTTCAGCTAAATTTTTTATAGGTGATGAGATAATTTCATCAATATTATTTTTGACATTTTCAGTATGATTTTTGAATTCTTCACTAATAATATTAAAATCTTTCATAGCATTTAAAAGAGCTTTGTTTGTTGGATCTTTACTTATTGCTTTTTTTAAACTCTCTATTATTTTATCAAAATTATTATTAACTTCTGTTAATTTTATCCCGATATCATTAAATTTTATTTCTTCTTTATTTTGTTTTTCGGGTTCTTGTCCCTCTATAGTAATTTCTCTTACCATTTTTTTTACTCCAAAATTATTTACTTAAAGATAATTAAGATTTCAGAAATGTCAACAATACTCTTTATAAACTTTTTGACTTCAATAACAAAATATTTGTACTAAGTAACGGGGCAAATACATTTTTGACTTCGTTTAATAATGCTTTGTTGCTTATATCTTTATTTAATTCTTTACGCACTATATCAAATATCTCACCTAAGCTTCTTTCCTCTGCCATATATTTAAATATATATTTAGTATTAGCTAATATCGACATTGAGATATTAACATTATTTAATACCCCATTATTAATAGTAAAATTAATAACATTACTTATTGTTGAAGCATTAGATTCTAGATACTCATAAATTTGTTTAGCAAAATTAGTGATATTATAGAAATAAGGCACATTATCAAGATCATCAAGTGATGCTACACTATCTTTTTGATTTGATACATAAAAAGAGTGTTTAGTAATATTACCAGTAAGTATTTCACAAATTGCTTCTTGAGTTACTTTATCCATTTTCTTAATTTTTTGCAAAAGGGATGAATCTTTTATATAATTTTCTGGTTTTAATAAAACTTTCTCTATCGGATCAAGATAATCAACAAAATTTAAACTAGCATTTTCTACAAATTTATATAACTCAGGAATAGAATAGGCTTTATCTCGTTTATGCAAAAACATGTCATAAACTTCAGCTTCACTCAAATTTTTATAATTTGAAAATAATTCCCAACCTCTTTTATGCCAATTGGTAGCAGGCAAATTATCTAAAATTAATTTTCCGTTTATCACCTCTTCGACACGGCTTTTAGCATCTTTATTCACCATATTCATTAAATCTTGAATCTGATAAACACCGGTACGACCATATTTTGCGTATACCATCAAACCCATACCACCTTCTAGCTTTAAAGAATCCTTTAGATTTTTTAATCCCATATCGGGATTTGCTAAATGATTAAGTGCATCGGTACAATTTATGTAATCAAATTTTCCAAGTTTTAGATTAGGTATATTTAATATAGAATCGTTAACCCATTTGATGTTTTTAAGACCACGTATTTCAGTACGTTTTTGTGCTACCTCCATACTAGACTTGTTTAAATCCAAATATATTATCTCGGCATTTTTATTTTTCAGCTGATCTGCAAGATAAATAGCCGAATCACCTGCATTACCACCAACTACTAAACATCTAAAATCATTATCAAAATTTTCTTTACCTTTATATAAAAAATGATTTAACTCACCTAGAAACTCACCGCAAACAGTAAGCAAACGTTCTTTTTCTTAATTTGGATCTCTAAATGGATGGGGATAGTTTTGATAATGCTCTTCGACTTTGGCTAAATCTTTTGAAATTTTTGTAGAAGCATCTTTTATTTTTTTTAAATTGCTCATAAACATCATTTTTAAGTTATTATTACATCTTTTATAATTAACTGAATAGTGTAATTATTTTGCCAATTATTTGTCTTTAATGTTCCTAATACTGAAATATTATGTGCTTTAGGACTAAGTAATACCTCTTCAAATGAAGTACCTAACGAATTAAAAGCAATAGCTTGTAATGCTTTACTACTGGAACTTTTTTTATTTGGAGCAAACAAGCATCTAATATGCTTACTTCCCACTATATCCGCTTTTAATACAAATAAATTATCAAATTTAAATATAGGTTCATAATTACCTTGACCAAAAGGCTCTAAAGTACTTAATTCTTCCATTAAAGGTAGATGGACGCTACTAAGACTTAAATCAAGATCATATTCAGCTTGCTTATAGTTTTCTAATCTATTTAAACTAATCCTAAAAGCGTTATTTAAAAATTCTTGTAATTCTTGTATTTTTTCGGCAGCTACTGTAAAACCTGCTGCCATGGCGTGCCCTCCGCCTGTAATTAGTAAATTTTTGACTTTAGCATTAATGATCTCAGCACCAAAATCAATGCCTAAAATAGAGCGACATGATGCTTTACCAATTCCGTCATTTAGGGCTATAACTGCTACCGGCTTATCAAATTTCTCTTTAAGTCTTCCTGCAACAATACCTATAACCCCAGGATGCCATCCTTCTTTAACAATAAATAATAAACTATTATCTTGCTGCGTCTTAGCCATTTCCATTGCTTCTTCTATCATCAGCATTTCAATGACTTTACGTTCATTATTATGTTTCTCAAGCTCTTCAGCTAATTTAAGAGCTTCATTAGAGCAATTGGTAGATAATAGATTAGCACCTAAACTTGATTTTCCTACTCTACCGCCAGCATTAATACGCGGACCTAAAATAAAACCTAAATGATAACATTTTGGGATTTCATTAAGCCCTGCCATATCATATAATGTTTTAATGCCGATATTTTGTCTTTGATGCATTATTTTTAAGCCGCTCGATACAAAAGCACGGTTTAACCCAATAAGCTTTACCATATCGCATACAGTACCAAGAGCCACCAAATCCAAATATTTCATCAAATTAGGCGGAAGAGTTTTCTCAAAATAATTCTGCTTCTTTAAATCTGATAATATCCCAGTTGCAAATAAAAAAGCAACCCCTACAGCTGCAAGATGTTTACATTCACTTGTCTCATCAACACGATTTGGGTTTACTATAGCTACCGCTTCAGGTAATATTTCAGTAGCTATATGATGATCAATAACGATTACGTCAAGCCCTGCATCCTTTGCGTATTTCAAGGCTTCATGAGCCATCGCACCACAATCAACTGTTATTAATAATTCAGTGCCGTTATCTTTAATTTTTTGCATAGCAGAAGGAGTAGGACCGTACCCTTCAGCTATACGATCAGGGACATAAATATCACAAACAATATTTAAATCTTTGAAAACATTTTTAAGTAATGCTGACGAAGTAGCACCATCAACGTCATAATCAGCAAATATACATATTTTTTGCTTACTTAAGATAGCTTTAATAGCTCTATCTACTGCCTTTTGCATATCAAGTAGATGGAAAGGATCAGGAAGCAAATTTTTGATTTTCGGCATTAAAAAATCTTCTGCCTTAGCTATATCATCAATCCTTAAAGATATCATTCTAGCAAGCAAATCACTGATTTTAAAACTACGGCATAATTCTATGACTATTTCCTCGTTAACGCTTCTACGCTGCCATATTTTACCATTTATAGATGCTTGCGATTTCATTAATTACCTAAATTGTTTAAACGTTTCCATATGATGTTAGGTAATTATACAACAAAAATCATCATTTTTACCCATACAATCAAACGTGCCGCAATCACTTTCCTTTTCTGAATCTAAAATTTTTGTTTGACTATTATTATCACTATCCTTGTGCTCTTTTAATGAGTCTGTATCAGCAGTGATACTAATTATTTCTAAATCTTCATCATTATACTTATCTTTTTTCTCTTCTATTTCATTTAACAAGTTTAATTCATTACTATTTAAACTGTTATTAGAATCAGCTTTTTCTATTCTTACATTTCCAATTGACACGCTAGACATTCTACCTTGAGGATCATATGTATATATCGTTATATCATTTTCATCTTTATCCATACTTCACCTCTTATAGATTTGTTCTATTTTTCATATAATTTTAGAACTAAATTCTTGACTCATTCCAGCTAAAATTAAATGGCTTTCCTCTTCCATGTCTAAATAATTTATATTTAGACAATTATCATTTTCTATTTTTTTTATTTTTTGTTCTCTTAAGTGCTTCTTATAAGCATTAATATCTCCTTTACCATTATCAATAAATCCGGCATTTCTTGCTGTCTTTTCTTTGGTATACTTATCATAAGCTTTAATATTTATCTTACCGTCTTCATCTATAAATCCAGCATTTTTTGCAGTTTGTTTTCTAAGGTACTTATCGTAAGCTTTTATATCTCCCTTACCTTCTTTATCAATAAGCCCAGCTTTCTTTGCTGCTCCTGCTCGTAAATATTTTCTATACGCTGTTTTATCTCCCTTACCATCTTTATCAATATATCCAGCTTTCTTCGCTGATTTCTCTTCTCTATAACCTGCATAGGCTGATAAAAGTTCTTCTTTATTATCAGAATTTTTAAAACCAAGTTTTTCTGCTTTAAACTGTAATCTTCTAATTTCTAATCTTTCTTTTGCTAACTCTTTGCTTGTTTTACTCTGAGATTCTTTCAATAGTTTACGTTTCCCCATATGAATCCTCTATATCTCTGAAAGCTTCTTAGCCTCATCATTTGCAATTAAAGCCTCAATAAATTCATCTAACTGTCCGTTAATTACCTCATCTATTTTATAAAGAGTAAGATTTATTCGGTGATCTGATACACGTCCTTGTGGAAAATTATAAGTACGTATACGCTCCGAACGATCCCCAGAGCCTATTTGCTCACGTCTATTATTGGCTCTTTCTTGATCTTTTTTCCTACGTTCTTCTTCATATATTCTAGCACGTAAGATCTTTAATGCCTTAGCTTTATTTTTATGTTGGGATTTTTCATCTTGCAGTGCTACAGTAATACCGGTAGGTATATGTGTTATTCGGACAGCAGAATCAGTTGTATTAACGTGTTGCCCACCTGCTCCCGAAGCTCTATAAGTATCAATTCTTAAATCTTTTTCTTCAAGTTTAATATCAACATCTTCTACTTCAGGAAGTACAGCAACAGTAGCAGCTGAGGTATGAATACGCCCCTGCGATTCAGTTTCCGGAACACGCTGCACTCTATGGACTCCTGATTCAAATTTGAGCTTAGAGAATACATCTTTACCTTTTATAGATGCTGAAACTTCTTTGTATCCCCCTATGCCTGTCTCATCAATAGATAATATCTCAAAACGCCAACCTTTTAATTCCGCATATCTTTGATACATATTAAACAGCTTAGCAGCAAAAAGTGCTGCCTCTTCACCGCCTGTGCCCGCTCTAATTTCAATAATAGCACTTTTACTATCCGCTTCATCTTTTGGCAGTAATGCTATTTTTACGGAACGCTCAAGAGTTGGCAATGAATCTTCAAGATTGCGTATTTCTTCCTCAATCATTTCTAGAGTTGCCTTATCTAAACTAGAATCTTGCTTAAAATTATTTGCTTCTTCAAGTTCAGCTTTAGCTTTGTTATATTCTTTAATTTTTTGGACAATATCTTCAAGGTCAGCATATTCCTTGGAAGCTTTAACAAATTCTTCCCCTCCTATTCCTGAAGATAGTTTTTCACTTAAATCCTCATATTTACCTAAAATTTTTGTCAGATTATCCGAAAAGCTTGAAATATTCATATTATTTTATTTGTGATTTATTTGTGGTGAGGTATCGTCATTGCGAACGACCGTAGGGAGTGTGGCAATCTCATGAAACAATATTAGGACTCCTGAGATTGCTTCGTCGAAACTTTCAGTTTCTTCTCGCAATGACAGTGAATGAGATTACAACAACATTAAAGCAGGGCTTTCTATAAACCTCTTAAATGCAGCTAAGAATTCTGCTCCAACTGCTCCATCTACTACTCTGTGGTCAGCAGAAAGAGTTACGTCCATAATTGTTGCTATACTTATTTGATCATTTTTGACTATAGCACGTTTTGAGCTACTGCCAACGCCCATTATACAACTTTGTGGTGGATTAATTATAGCATTGAAATTTTTAATACCATACATACCAAGATTTGAAATAGTAAACCCTCCGCCTTGGAATTCTTCAGGAGTTAATTTATTTTCTCTAGCTTTCTTGATTAGCCCTTTCATTTCACTAGACAGCTCTACAATATTTTTCTGGTTAGCATTTCTAATTATTGGAGTAACGAGTCCATTTTCGATCGCTACCGCTACTGAAATATCAACATTATTGTAGTATCTAATAGCATCATCCCCCCACGATGCATTAGCGTTCGGCACTTCTTGCAAAGCTTTAGCAACAGCTAGGATAATAAAGTCATTTACTGATATTTTTGCGGATTTATCATCACCAAAAGACTTATTAATATCTTCTCTTATATCTAGTAACTTATCAACATTACATTCTATTGATAAATAAAAATGTGGAACTGTTTGTTTTGATTCAAGAAGACGCTTAGCTATAATTTTACGTATATTGTTATTAGGTGCTAAACGATATTCTTCAGGATTTCTACTAACTATCTTATTACTTAAAGCTTTTGAGCCGCCTTTATGCGATAACACATCTTGTTTGATTATTCTGCCATGCGGTCCACTACCTTTAATTTCTTCAAGTCTGACATTTTGGATTTTTGCGAGTCTTTTAGCAAGCGGTGAAGCAAACACCTTAATATTGTTTTGATCTGAAGCGGTCGTAATATTCTCTTCCTTAACGTTCTGAGGAGCTATAGTTTCAGCAGGTTTTGAGATTTCTTCTTTTTTAGGTGAGTTACTGTTATTTTTCGCTATAAATTCTTCAATTCCAGATAATTCTTCCCCCTCTTCGATTAATACTGCAATTAACGAATTTACAGGCACGTTTTGACTACCTTGAGGAATAATTATTTTAGCAAGAGTGCCTTCATCCACTGCCTCCACTTCCATAGTTGCTTTATCGGTTTCGATTTCAGCGATTACTTCTCCGGGATTGATTTTATCCCCTTCTTTTTTTAACCACCTTGCTAAATTCCCTTCCGTCATAGTTGGAGATAAAGCAGGCATTAAAAGTTTGATTGGCATAATTTATTATAGTTTTGATTGTTTTTATTGTCGTCTTCTTTGCATAGTATTTGTCATACCGCAACTTGATTGCGGTATCTTGTATCACAATCCGTGTCCTGAGATCCCGTGGTCAAGCCACGGGATGACAGGATTACGCCCCCATCACACTTTATTGTCAGGGCTAACTATCATTATCATTTGTTTGCCTTCCATTTTAGCTTGCTGATCGATCTTAGCAAGCCCCTCTAATCCTACTTCTATACGTTTAAATAATTCCTCACCAACATCCTTATGAAGAATTTCTCTACCTTTAAACCATAAAGAGATTTTTACTTTATCACCATCTTTTAGAAATTCTTTTATTTTCCTTAGTTTAGTTTCAAAGTCACCTATACTAATATTAGGTTTGAATTTCATTTCTTTAAGTACGACTATTTTTTGCTTTTTACGTGCTTCATGCAAACGCTTTTTGCTTTCGTACTTAAATTTACCGAAATCTAAAATTTTACATACAGGAGGCTCAGCATTAGGCGATATCTCAACCAAATCAAGACCAACTCTTTCAGCCATATCAAGTGCTTGCCTAATATTTACGATGCCATGCATCTCGCCATTTTCGCCTACTAAACGAACTTCTCTAGCTCTGATTTCTCTATTAGCTTTAGGAAAATTATTTTTAGAAATAAAACTACTCCGTCTTATGTTGTTTTATATTGCATTTAACTTATTTTACTCTAAATTACAAGTAAATAAAATATTTTATCTTTATTTTTATATATTCTATTAAAAAAATGGGAAAGATATAATTAAACAAATACCGAATACCAATACAGCAACAATACCAAATATTGTTAGACAAATTCTAGTTAATTTAGCAACTTTTTCCTTTATTTTTAAATTTTGTAATTCTATCTCGTGTTTATGAGCTTGCTCTTTTTGTGCCATATTCACTAACTTTTCTAAAGTACCTGGATAAATATTTTCATATTCGGTAACTGTATCAATTGGCGGCAATATATGCTCAAACTTTTTACGATAAAAATTTTTATCTATTTCATTAGAATGAAAACTCTTAGCATAGCCTTTGTTTAATCTATTATTTTTTGTAAAAAAACTTTTAGTCTCTTTCATATTCTCTTATTATTTTTTGAAACGTACATGCTAAATTATCTCTTACTATCTCAAAATAGTCAAACAATGCTACTTCTTTCTTTTGCTCTATATTGTTGCTTGTTTTGAATATAGTCTTTAATTCATTAAAAATCACTTTTATAAAGCTTTGTTTCATTATTATATTAAATGTGAATTTATAAAATCTTTCTCAGGTACTAGTGGTTCGCCTCTAAAATTTATAGCATTATTAAATTTATTGCAACAAGTTATAAAATTTTTATCACATCCTGATATAATTTTTACTTCTCTAGCATCCTTAGCATAATCAGGTATAACATCTTCTAATATAACTAAATCACCGAAACTACTTAAAACTTTACTACTAAAATTATTATCACAAAATATAATTTGACCACCATTATAATAGCCATTTTCTTGATCTAAATTTTCTATTCTTAAACTTTCTTTTAGAATTTCTTTAATCTTATATACTCCGCTATATAAGGTTTTATCTACTTTGCATTTATTATCCCCAAAACTCACTCTGCATGTTTTACTATATCTATTAATTATAGTTTGGTTATATTTTATTGTTTCAGGCTTTAAGTGCATTTTAAAGTTCAAATCATATTTTGTGTATAAAGTGCAATAATATGTAATAAAATGCTCAAAAACGCCATTATTATGTAATATTATTTCAACAGCAGCATTATTTAAATCCATTTCTGCCGTAATGCCTTTTTCTTCAAAAATACCCTCAATAATTACTTGATTCTGTGCCGAATCGTTAAATTCTGCTTCTTTCAAATCTAAACCGGAATTCGGTAAAAAAATTATATCTTCATTTTTTATAATATGATCGCTACCCGTTAGATTTAATTCCTTACCATTTGCTAATTTAATTTGAAAGCAATAAGCAAAATTTTCTAACTTTGTAATTATCTTTTTAATTAAAATACTCATACTATTACTTCCATCAATTCTATATCTGATAACTCTATAGAGCCATCACTACAATAAGAATACTCAAAGCTATCTATACTAAATCTAACTGCTACATCGAAAACAAAATCTGCTGTTAAAATTTCATCCTGATTTAAAGGGTTTGGTAAAGTTATAGCTCCGTCATTATAATCTATTATTCCCATAGTTCTGACATTATTAATATACAACGTAACACTATTATTAACAGGCTTAGTAATTACTCTTTCATATGGCAAAATAGGATCGGCATATATTTTCTTTAGCTGAAATTTATTTAAGTTACTACCCCCTTTGGCAATAATTCCTTCAGTTACTTTATAATCAGCATAATCCCTAAATCTAGGCATTCCTAACTAAATATAGATAGTAATAAATTTTTATTAAAAAGTAAGAGTATGGAGTTGTAAATCATATCAATAGCTTTACTATATCGTTTAGTTTTTCTATTAAAACGAGCAAGATAGTGTCTAAGTAAAGAG
>CAJYCS010000106.1:0-16607 GCA_913697995.1 Stiretrus anchorago | reverse complement strand
GGCAATTGATTATATGACCAAGAAATGGGTTATGCCGATTCCAAACTGGAACGCAGCTATGGCTCACTTTTTGATAAAATTTGAAGGTAGAATTTAAGCCCTATGAAAAATTTACACATTTAATTAGAAAGGCTCATTAAAAGCGTAGGTTATCTCACTTTATGCTGGATTCCCGCCTTCGCAGGAATGACATATAGGACATTTTCCGAGCCATGCAACAATGCCTGCTTGTCCTCGAGATGACAGCAAAATAACTTTAATAATTTAAAATATAAAAAGAATAATACAGATGTTATTAAATATAGCTAATTCTATTGGTAAACGTACCATAAGACTAGCACAAAGTATCGGCAAATTTTCTATATTTAGCTTAGCTGCCATTACTAGCATTATAAGACCACCTCTATATTTTAGTTTAATTATCAAACAATTATTATTTATCGGCTTTTATTCTTTGCCTGTTGTCGCCATGACTACCTTTTTCTCAGGTGCAGTATTGGCATTACAGAGTTATACAGGATTTTCTCGCTTTTCTGCCGAAAGTTCTATCGCAACTGTAGTGGTGCTATCCTTAACTAGGGAACTAGGACCAGTGCTTGCGGGATTAATGGTAGCAGGAAGAGTAGGAGCATCAATTGCAGCGGAAATAGGTACTATGAGAGTTACCGAACAAGTAGATGCTTTATATACTCTCTCTACAGATTCTATTAAATATCTCGTTTTTCCAAGAGTAATTGCAGCTATTATTACTATGCCTTGTCTAGTTCTAATCGGCGATGTAATCGGGGTTATGGGAGGTTATTTAGTTGGCGTATATAAGCTTGACTTTAACAGTAGCACTTATTTAACTAGCACTTTTCAATATTTAGAGCCAATAGATGTAATATCTGGTCTTGTTAAAGCTGGCGTTTTCGGCTTTATTATTTCTATAATAAGCTGCTATAGTGGTTATTATTCAGGTAAAGGAGCTAAAGGTGTTGGACGAGCTACTACTTCTGCGGTAGTAAATTCTTCCATTTTAATCCTAATTAGTAACTACTTAATAACCGAATTATTTTTTAAAGTATAAAAAGATATGAGTGTAGAAGAAATAAAAATTAAAATTCGGTCATTATATAAATCTTTCAATGGTCATAAAGTATTAGATGGAATAGATTTAGACGTAAAAAAAGGTAGTTCTTTAGTTATTTTAGGCGGTTCAGGTAGCGGTAAGTCGGTCCTAATTAAAAATATAGTGGGGTTAATTAAACCTGATCAAGGTCAAATCTTTATTGATGGTGCAGAAATTCAAAATATATCAAGCAAAAAAAGATTTGAGATTATGAAAGATATCGGATTTTTATTCCAAGGCGGAGCTCTTTTTGATTCTTTAAATGTACGTGATAATATTACTTTTGATACTAACAAATTATCTAAAAAAGAGAAGAACGATCTTGCTGGAGCGAAACTTGACTCAGTAGGTTTATCCCCTAGAATTCTTGACCTATATCCATCAGAATTATCAGGAGGTATGCAAAAAAGAGTAGCACTTGCACGAGCAATTTGTAGCACTCCATCAATTTTATTTCTTGATGAGCCAACAACTGGGCTTGATCCTATAATGGCGAATGTTATTAATGAGCTGATTATAAAAATTCAAGAGGAGTTAGGTGCAACTACAATTACTATAACTCATGATATGATTAGTGCCGAAAAAATAGCCAAAGAAATAGCTATGATTTATCAAGGAAAAATTAAGTGGTATGGTAGCAAAGATGAAATGCGTAATAGCAATAATCCTTACTTAAAGCAGTTTATAAACGGCTTAACTACCGGTCCTATTGAGGTATAATATGTTTAAAAATTTATTATTTATACTAACGATTTTAAGTATAAGTTTTAATGTTTATGCCATAAATAATAGAGCTTATACGACATCAGATATAGTAAAAATAGCGATCGTTCTTGGAATTGTTGCTTTAATTTTTAGCCCTGCAAAATTTCGTATTATAGTTATTGGTACGGCTCTAGGTCTAACTCTTGCATATTATACTTATAAATATATAGTACCTATCTTTATTTCTTCATTAAACGGTCCTTGAAAAATAAGACGAATTTAATCTATTTTATACCCAACTAACGCTTGCTTAAAAACTTCTATATCTATCTGCCAATCGTTGGTATCAAGGCTAGAGGGTAGAATCATTTGAGGTTTAATAGGAAAATAAGCTAACCTAAATCCCCATTTAATTCCCCCAATAATTTTTATAGTTTTATTTTGATGATCTATTGTCACTGCATAAGTATGGGCAGTCCAATAAGTTAACGGCTTAGAAAAAAGTGTATAGTACCATAAAGGAGCATCGTAGAAATCTTGCTCCAAAGTATAAAAAGGATGTAATTCTAGATTAGTATCTATAAATTTTTGTAATTTTTTATCTGAAGAATCAGTGCGAACAATCTGAAGCCAAGCATTATGCTCTTGCTTAAGCTTAATATGAATAATAGGGAAAGATGAATTAAAACAATTTTTCGGAGCATTCGGGACATAGGAAATGTTAAAATCTCCTTCTATAGAATTAAGCTCAAGGTTCTTATAATTACTTTTGTATAAACAGTTTCCTATATCTTCAGCTACTTCATTATTTATCTTGGGACTTTGCCACTGTAAAACAAAAATAACTAAAAATGTACTAATGAAACCGATTAATTTAAGAATGGTTTTAAGTTTTAACACAATTTTTGACCGTTAGGTACTTTAGGATCAATCGTGACTAAACATATATCGTTATTAGAATCAGGAAATCCTACTAATAAAAACTGAGATAAGAAGCCGGCTATATTCTTTTCTCCTAAATTTACACAACCAACTATAGATTTGCCTATTAATTCTTGAGAGGTATAATGTTTTGTTATTTGTGCGGATGTTTGCAAAGTTCCAATTTCTGCACCAAAATCTGCCCAAACTTTAAATGCCGGCTTTTTGGCTCTTGGAAACTCTTCTACTTTGGTAATTGTCCCTGAACGTAACTCAACATTCTCAAATTCTTTGTAGGTTATCATTACTGTTTTTCTTTAGTAATTTCATCATATTTTTTGAGCTTTGTAAGGACACGCTCTAAATTATCTAACCTAATCATACATGGACCATCACTTGGAGCATTATCCGGATCCTGATGTACTTCCATATAAAGACCAGCAACACCCACTGCAATCGCAGCTTTTGCAAGTAATTCTACATATTTACGCTCTCCTCCAGTGCTTCCTCCAAGCCCACCAGGTTGCTGCACGGAGTGAGTAGCATCAAAAATTACAGGAGTATTTAGCTCAGCCATTATTGCAAGACTACGCATATCTGATACTAAATTATTATAACCAAAACATGTACCACGCTCTGTTAATAATACATCTTCTGCTCCAAACGATTCTAGTTTTTCATATACGTTTTTCATGTCCCAAGGAGCTAAAAATTGTCCTTTCTTAACATTTACTATTTTTCCGGTTGCAGCTACAGCCTGAAGTAAATCTGTTTGTCTGCACAAAAATGCTGGGATTTGTAACATATCAACTATTTTAGCTACCTCAGCACATTGATTTTTACTATGAACATCAGTAACTATAGGGCAGTTAAATGCTCTTTTTACTTCTGCTAAAACTTCCAAGCCTTTATCAATTCCAAGACCTCTAGCACCATTTACAGAAGTTCTATTAGCTTTATCAAAAGAAGACTTATATATGAATGGAATATTAAGTCTAGTAGTTAATTTAACAAGTTCTTCTGCCATAAATAAAGCATGATCTAGCCCCTCAATTTGACAAGGTCCTGCAATCAGAGTAAAAGGTAGATCATTGCCTATTTTTAAATCTTTTAACTTTATTATTTTTTGCATAATTTTTTATTACAATTTATTTAGCTATAGGCAGACTATTATCTACTTGATTTTCTTCAATTTCATTGATTTTAGATACTAAATCTGGTTTCTTCTGAGAAGAAAGATTAGCAAGTATTATTGCATTTATTAAAAATAATGACGCAAGTATTACAGTGCTTTTAGTAAGAAAATTATTTGCTGTCTTAGCACTTATTACTCCCATATTTCCCCCACCGCTTATACTGCTAATTCCATCTGAACCACTACGTTGCATTAGAATAACTATAATCAATAATATTGCGATAGTAATATGTACAAAAAGAAGTATGTCTAACATAATATAAAATAACCATTAGTATTGTTTTAAGGAATTATATAATAATTTTATCTTATTTGCAATGTAGCTTTAAGTAATAGATCAAATGAACAAAAAATGTACTATCCATTGATATTATTTAAATCATTATTTATAACTGATTTGATTAATTTATTATACTTTTCTTTTATTGCAACTAAATTATAGTCACCATCATAGTGCCCCTCTATGCTAATAATTTTTTGTATATAGAAATTTAATTGTTCCACTTCTGAAGAATCAACATTACTAAAATAAGATTTAATTTTTTTTATTTGATTGATAAGCATAGGAATATCATCAGGTTTTATTACAAACAATCCTATAAATAACACTATTAATGTTTGTATTAGTGACATATCTAAATTAACTTTTTATGCTTATATTTTGGATTTAAAGTATTTTCTCCATTTATTTTTAACATATACTCGTGATAATCTTGATAATTTCCTTCAAACCAAGTGGCATTACCTTTTATATCATATGCAATAATGTGAGTAGCTATCCTATCTAAAAACCATCTGTCGTGACTAATTACTAATACACAACCTGCAAAATCTAAAATTGCATCTTCAAGAGCCCTTAACGTATCAATATCTAAGTCATTAGATGGTTCATCTAATAATATAACATTTGCTCCTTCTTTTAATAACTTCGCTAAATGCACCCTATTACGCTCTCCTCCAGAAAGCTGTCCAACTTTCTTTTGCTGATCACCTCCTCTAAAGTTAAAAGCTGCACAATATGCTCTACTTTTAACTATTCTGCTACCAAGCTGTAGTTCATCTAATCCTTCTGCAATTTCTTCCCAAACAGTTTTATTACCATCCAAATGATCACGCGATTGGTCAACATATCCTAATTTTACTGTTGAACCAATTTTAATAGAGCCTTTATCAGGTTCTACTTTACCTGTAATAATATTAAATAATGTAGTTTTACCTGCACCATTTGGTCCTATTATCCCTACAATCGCTCCACGTGGAACTTTAAAACTAAAATCCGATAAGAGCGTTTTATCATTGTATTTTTTAGCTATGTGTTCTGCTTCAATAACTAAGTCACCAAGACGTGGACCATTAGGTACAATTATTTGAGTAGGATTACTTTTTTGTTCCTGCTGTTTGTTTAACAACTCTTGATATGCTGTAATACGAGCTTTGCTTTTTGATTGTCTAGCTTTTGGGGCTTGACGAATCCATTCTAATTCACGATTTAATTGTTTTTTTCGCTCATCTTCTTCTTTACTTTCTAGAGCCAATTTTTCTTGTTTTTGTTCCAACCACGAACTATAATTAGACTTCCACGGTACACAATGACCTCTATCTATTTCTAATATCCATTCTGTAACATTATCTAAAAAATAGCGATCATGTGTAATAACTATTACAGTACCTTTATATTCTTTAAGATAGTTCTCAAGCCAAGAAACTGATTCTGCATCTAAATGATTTGTCGGCTCATCAAGTAATAACATATCAGGTTTTTCTAAAAGAAGTTTACATAAAGCAACTCTTCTTTTTTCTCCACCAGAAATTTCATTAATATTTGCCTCTTTTGATGGGCAACGCAATGCTAGCATTGCAATTTCTATTTCTCGCTCTAAATCCCACGCATCACAATTATCTATTTTTTCTTGTAATTCTGCCTGCTTATCAAAAAGTTGATTCATTTCTTCATCAGTGATTTCAGTAGCCAGCTTATTACTTATTTCATTAAATTCATCGATAAGCTTCTTTTTCTCATGCAGACCTTCCATAATATTATCAAATACATTTTTATTTGGATTAAGATATGGTTCTTGAGGTAAATAGCCTACTTTTATATTTAGTGCTGCCATTGCTTTACCATCAAATTCCTTATCTATACCTGCCATAATTTTTAATAAAGTAGACTTACCTACTCCATTTGGTCCTATTATTCCAATTTTAGCACTTGGTAAAAAAGATAAATTTGTTTCTTTTAAAATTTTCTTACCGTTTATAGTTTTACTTAAACCATTTATTTCATAAATATATTGAGATGACATAAATTATTTATTTCCTTGTATTAACTTAACTCTAACAAAATTTTATCTAATTCTTTTAAATCCTTATAATGGAATATTAACTTTCCTCCTAAAGAATAATTTTCTATTGTCACTTTTATATTAAATTTTTCTGATAAAATTTTTACTAATGATTGTAAATCATTATCTTCTGTTTTTTCTTTAAAAAGCTGTTTTCCTATTCTATTATTATCAGGATACTTCGTATATTCATTTTGAGACCATTGCCTTACTAACTCTTCTGTTTGACGCACATTCAAATCATTGTCTATAACATAATTTGCTATTATTTCTGCATGCTCATGATTTATTAAGCATCTCGCATGTCCCATACTAAGTATATTTTCATCTAACTTATTTTGAATAGATTGTGGTAAATTATTAAGTCTTAATAAATTAGCTATATGGCTCCGGCTTTTACCAAGTCTTTCTGCTAATTTTTCTGCTGTGTAATTAAAATTTTCTACCAAATATTTAAAACCCCGAGCTTCTTCCATAACTGTTAAATCCGATCTTTGTATATTCTCAATTAATGCTATTTCCATACTCTCTTTAGCATCTAAATTTTTTATAATTACCGGTATCTCAGAAATTTTTGCTAATTTACATGCACGCCAACGTCTTTCACCTGCTATAATTTGAAAACTATTATCAATAATAATAGGCTGAAGTAAACCATTATTTAATATAGAATCTGATAATTCTTTTATTTTATCATATTCAAAATGTTTTCTAGGCTGATTTTCATTTGGTTTTATTCTATCAATATTTATAATTTGTACTATTTCTAAACTTTCTTTTTCTGTAGATATAACCTCTTCTCCTAATAATGAAGACAAGCCTCTACCTAACCCTTTATTTTTCATTATATCTTCCCAAAATTTCTTTTGTAAGTTCCATATACGCCACTGCCCCTGCACATTTATAATCATATATAATAGCAGGTTTTCCATATGAAGGAGCTTCAGATAATTTAATGTTTCTAGGAATTACAGTTTTAAACACTAATTCTCCTAAACAACTCCTTACATCCTCTTCTACTTGTTCAGTTAAACGATTACGCCTATCATACATTGTAAATAATATACCTGCAATCTTTATCTTAGGGTTTAATCTTTTTTCTACAATTTCAACTGTCTTTAGCAAATGACTTAACCCTTCCAAAGAATAAAAATCACATTGCATTGGAATTAATACCTCATCGCCTGCAACTAAAGCATTTATTGTTAATAAATTTAACGAAGGAGGACAATCAATAATTATATAATCATATAATACTTTTATTCCTTCTAATAACTTCATTAAAATATATTCTCGTTCTTCTAATTTTATTAAATCTAGTTCAGCAGCAGATAAATTAGTATTTGAGGTTATTATTTCTAAATTTGGAATATCAGTAGAGATTATTGTATCTTTTAATTTAATTATATTTGTTAATGCTTGATATATAGTATTTTTTCGTTGTTGTTGGCTAACACCAAAACCAGTACTACTATTACCTTGAGGGTCAAGGTCTATTACTAAAACTTTTTTATCCATAGCTGCAAGAGCAGTAGCTAAATTTACAGTAGTAGTAGTTTTAGCTACCCCTCCTTTTTGATTAACTACAGAAATTACTTTTACAGTCATATCATTTTTGTTAAGTCGCTAATTTCTAAAATTTTACTTTCTTTTGAAGTTATACTTTGGTTTATTAAACACTTAAATAACCATTTTTTTCTAGCTTCTTTTATTTCAGATAAATAGCTTTTTCCTTTTGGAAGCAAAAATTTATTTTGCACAGAGATATTTTTTGTGCAATCAAATATTGTATTTAAATTAGAAAAAGCTCTACAGGTTAATATATTACAGCTTATTTCTGTTTTTTCAATTCTTTGATTAATTATTTGTATATTATTATTTGATATTTTTGCTGCTTTCTCTAAAAAGATGCACTTACGTAAGTCAGCTTCTATTAAACTTGTCCTTGCTACTCCAGCGATAGACAATATTATACCTGGAAAACCTGCTCCACTTCCTATATCAACTAAATGTATTTCTTTATCGTTAATATACTGTATTAATTGCAAGGAATCTAATATATGACGTTTCCAAAAATTTTGTGTACTATTTTCTGATATAAGGTTAATAGCTTTATTCCACTTTTGTACTAAGTCCTGAAAAATTTGTAATTTTTCAATTACTTCATGTGGAACATCTATCATTATATTTAGTCTTCAAATAAATTATAATAGCAGTAATTGCAGCAGGAGTAACACCAGGAATTCGTCGTGCCGCAACAATAGTAATGGGCTTATTGTAAGAAAGTTTTTCTTGTATTTCTAATGATATACTTGGTATTTTAAAATAATCAATGTTTTTAGGAATTAATTGAGCTTCCTCACTCTGGAATAAATTAATGTCAGCATATTGTCTTACTAAATATGAAGCATATTTAGCTTCAATATAAAGTAATTGTAAAATATTATTATCTATATTTTTGAGTACAGGAAAAATTTTAATAGCTTGCTCAACATCAAAATTAGGTATTTTAAATAAATCCAACACTGTCTTATGTGTACCATCCTGTGCAACTTGTATCCCCATTTTAACGAGTTTACTAGTAGTTAAACATAAAGTATTTAATAATGATTTTGTACTTTCTATATTTTTGCATTTTATTGTAAATATTTCTTTACGCTTTTCAGATATAACACCAATACTTATTCCCATCTCTGTCAAACGTAAATCAGCATTATCTGCTCTTATAGATAATCTATATTCTGAACGTGAAGTAAACATCCGATATGGCTCTAAAGTTCCAAACGATGTTAAATCATCTATCATTACTCCGATATAACTATTTGCTCTTGTTAGTATAAAAGGTGGTTGATTTTTTACTGCTAAAGCGGCATTAATACCTGCTACTATACCCTGCCCTGCCGCTTCTTCATACCCAGTAGTACCATTAATTTGACCTGCAAAATACAGACCTGTTATTTTTTTTGTTTCCAGTGTACTACTTATTTCACGTGGATCAATATAATCATACTCTATAGCATAACCTGGACGTAAAATTATTGCGTTCTCTAAACCTGGGATAGTCTTTATTAATTGATGTTGTACTTCTTCAGGTAAAGAAGTAGAAATTCCGTTTGGATAAATTGTATGGTCGTCTAACCCTTCAGGCTCTAAAAAAATACGATGCTCTGATTTTGTACTAAATCTAACTATTTTATCTTCTATAGAAGGACAATAACGTGGACCTATTCCCTCTATTTGACCAGAATACATTGCAGATTTATCAAGATTTGCTCGGATAACATTATGCGTTTCTGTAGTAGTTTTTGTTACAAAGCAATTTATTTGGGGAACATTTACATTATCAGTTAATTCTGAAAAAGGTCGAGGCACTTTATCCCCAGGCTGTGATTCTACTTTACTGTAATCAATAGTACACCCATCAATTCTTGGAGGGGTGCCTGTTTTTAATCGAGAGAGTTTAAAACCTATTCTTCTTAAGGTATTTGATAACCCATAAGATGGTTCTTCATCTACTCTACCAGCAGGGATTTTTTTTGATCCAATATGAATTAGCCCTGATAAAAATGTACCTGTAGTTAATATAATTTTTTGACATGGTATTTTACTACCATTATTTAAGATGACTGCTTTTATTTCTAAAGATTTAATTTCAATATCTTCTACTTTTGCATATAGTATTTCTAAATTTGGGTAGTTTGTTAGTATTTGATACATTGCTTTTTTATAAAGCTTTCTATCGGCTTGTGCCCTAGGTCCCCAAACTGCTGGTCCTCTAGTTTCATTAAGCATTTTATAGTGTATACCAGCTTGGTCTATAACATATCCCATTAATCCATCAAGTGCATCAATTTCCTTAACTAATGTACCTTTTGCAATTCCACCAATTGCAGGATTACAAGACATTTCTCCCAAATTTTCTGGTTTTGGCGTAATTAATAGAGTAGAAACTCCAAGACGTGCAGAGGCAGCAGCAGCTTCAACACCAGCATGCCCACCTCCTATCACTATTACGTCATATTTTTGCATTAATTATTCTATAATTTCAGATTTTTTAAAGAAAAACTTAATTTCTCTTTTTGCACTATTTTCACTATCAGAACCGTGAATACTATTAGCTTCAATTGATTCACCTATATCCTTTCTAATAGTTCCAGCTTCAGCTTCTGCTGGATTAGTTGCTCCCATAACTTTACGGTTTAAAGTTATAGCCTCCATACCTTTAAGAACTTGAAGCACTACGGGACCTGAAGTAATATATTCAACTAAACTATCAAAAAATGGTCTTGCTCTATGTTCATCATAAAAACATTCTGCTTCATATTTAGTTAAAGTTGTCATTTTCTGAGCTACTATTTTTAAGCCCGCATTTTCTAAGTAAGTATTAACTTGCCCTATTTTATTCCTTTTTATAGCATCAGGCTTAATCATTGAAAAAGTATATTGTATTGTCATTTTTAACCTATTTATATAATTATTAAATTTATTTCTTTGCTGAACAATTCCATGTTAAAGCGAATAAGCTACTTCCTAAAAGAGCAGAAATACTAAAAAATATAAATACCCCATCCCATCCATAATTATCACTTATCCATCCAACACCGACTCCTGCAATTGCTGCTCCTAAATAACCAAACAACCCTGATAATCCGTTAGCTGTGCCAACAGCTTGACGAGTACTGAAATCAGCCGCTGCAATACCTACAAGTAGTTGTGGACCTGAAACAAAAAAACCAACAAGAGAAAGAATTATTATACTCAGCAACTCGCTTTGGATAGGAAGCTTCCAAAATAAGATTAATAACACGCTAAGTAATAACATACATATTGTACTTACAGGACCACGTCTTCCTTGAAATAATTTATCAGATAAAAAGCCTGCTATTAATGCTCCTGGAATACTTATCATTTCATATAAACCTACTTGTAAACCAGCATTTAAAAGACTTATACCTCGTAAATCTTTTAAAAATGTAGGAGCCCAATAAATTACTCCTAAACGTATTATATATACAAACATGTTTGCTAAACAAACATACCATATTAATTTATTGCAAAATACTATTTTTATTAATTCGGCAGTTGGCAGTTTACCATAATCGCTTATTAATTCAGGAGGGTAATTTTGATATTCTTCAACTGTAGACAAACCTACTTCTTTGGGAGAATTGCGAAGTCTATTATATAAAAAAATTGATACTACACAAGCAACCACGCCAGGTACAAAAAAAGCAGATCTCCAACCGAACTTATCAATCAGGTAACCACAGCTTACCATAGCAAGAGCACCACCTATTTGGTTAGAAGTTGCTCCCATTGCCCACTTAGTTCCAAGCTCTTTAGAAGCAAACCAGTGAGTTAACATTTTTGTAGCAGGAGGCCAGCCCATTGACTGGAACCAATTACTTGCTATCCACAAAATACCAATAAGGAATAAAGAATCTGAAAAGCCTATTAGAATAGTGATAATACCAACGAACAAAAGCCCCAGAACCATAAATATCCGAGCATTAGTCTTATCACTGATAAATCCATTACAAAATTTACTAACTCCATACATTATGGAAGAAGCAGTTAATATCCAACCGATTTGAGTTTTTGTAACATCAAAATATTCTCTAATAGCTGGTGTTGCTATATTAAAATTTTGACGACAAAAATAAAAAGTTGCATAACCTATAATGATAGAATACAAAACCCTTATTCGCCAACTGTTATATTTCTTAACGTATGGTGTTCTTGGAATTTTAATTTCAGATTTTGTATTTCTCATATCATAAATCCTATAATTACAAAGAAAACAAGCTTTCAAAAACCTATTTTCTTATATTGATACTATTTTTCAGTATTATTTACTAAAACTTGATATTCCTTATTTAATCCCTTAACAGCATATATCCATAATATTACTATTACAAAGAATATAGAAGCAAAATATGGGGTTGCTTCAACAAACCCCAATGCCGGGAATATAATAAAAAATGTAGATTGAATAATAGCACCACCTGATTTACCAAATCTTCCGCCGATAACTTCAACAGCAGCTTGACCTTTTACTCGTAAATCTTTATCAAGTGGAATATAAGCCATATTTTTAGTAGCATCAAATAGAGAATATTTTACACCTTTACTTAAAACATTTTGAATTGTACCGATCATAACCGCAAGTGCTAAAGGACCTGATGCTAAAATACCTGTTAGATACATAGCAATTACACTATCAAAAAAGATAAACGCAAAAAACGCAATACCAGTAATTAGCATCATTAAAGGCGTAATCATCGCAGCAGTTAACCAAGATACTTTCCTCAAAATATTACTTCCTATAATCATAAAGGCTATAGCAACCCAACCTTGATAAGCTTGAAACTGCCCCATATACATAGTATAAGCTTCTTTTGTCGGGTGTAATTCTTTTAACTTTGATTTCCAAACACCTTCAACTAGATTTACAGAAATACCATAAGCAATAAGTAATAATGCGATATAACCTACATATTTAGAAGTAAATATCATTTTAAAGCTTTCTATTAACGACATCTTAGCTTTAGCCTTTTTCCCTTTTACAAGTGCTGGATCATAAAGTTTAGGATCAGTTAAAACATTTTTATTCATCCATCTATATGTAAGTATTACAGCCAAACTACTTATTATCATAATAACAAGTAATGGAGTAAACTTTAAATGCTCTGCTACTATTTGGGTTTTTTCATGTAAAAAATACCCAATAATTAGCGATGTTACAGGTAATGCTAAATTAGCAAGCAATCCAAACATTGAATAAAAACGCTTAGCTTCATCGGTTTTAGTAATTTGGTTAGCAAATTGCCAAAATAGTAAGCTTAGCATTAATGTTCCCCAAAGCTCAGCCATAGTATAGAAAGATGCAAAACTCCATTTCCCGACTATTCTTATAAACCATTTAAAATTAGGATATGCTAAACTTAAGGATTCTATAGTTTCAGGATTAGGGTGAACTAAATCAGGATTAGGGTAAAGAACAAATGCAAATAATGCAAAATATGCTAGGAAAAAAGAAGTAATTACATAAAATACGTTTTCTTGCTTTAAAATGTCACATAGCTTAACGTAAACTATAATAGCAATTACCGCAGAAGGAAGTACTATATAAGTTTTTAAGAAGCTTATTGCTTCAGCTCCTATATCAGTTACTACAAAACCGTCTTTAATTGAACGAAGTGTTGAGTAATTTAGTAAAATACAAAACATCATAAATGCCATTGGCAAAAACTTTTTGTTCTCATACCTCTCAATAGGCCAAATTACTTTTCTTAGTTCCGAGATATAATTATCGCTTTTCGTAGTACTCATAAATTAAATTTTTCTATTTGTTTCAAAGATAAGTATTATACTAAAATATGTTAGAAAAGTCAAATATGATGATTATTTATAATAGGCTGCAATCAATATCACCCAAGAATTTTTATAAATTATTTCTTTAACCTCAAATCCTATTTTTTCATAAGCATCTCTAACATCTGCCAATTGATTATCAAGAAAACCTGACAATACTAAATAACCATTTTTATTCATGAGATTGCTAATCTGAGTAGATAACTCAATTAAAGGTAAAATATTACTTACGACTAAATCAAATTTACTATTACAATAGCTATCTAATAAAATATTTTCAGAGGTATTTTGATAGAATTTTATATTAGAATTGTTAAAGCTAGCATTTTCTTTTGCAATTTCTACCGATGCATTATCAATATCACAGGCTAAAATCTCTGCCTCATTCCATAATTTTTCAGCTATAAATGAAAGAATCCCACTGCCAGTACCTATATCTAAAATTTTATTTGCTTTAATAGCTTTAAGATATTCTAAAGCCTCTATACATCCTGATGTAGTTTCATGAGTACCAGTACCAAAAGCTCTAGAAGCTTCAATTAATATAAGTGTTTTATCTTTGGGACATTTATCTTGATGTAATGTTGTGCAAATAAAGAAACGATTTGTTTGAATTGGTGCTAACTGGTTTTGATAAAGTGCTACCCAATCTTTATTTTCTATCTCTTCACTAATTATGTCACTAGTGATTTCTATATTGTTTAGTTTTGCTAATTCCTGTACTTCTTTTTTTAAAGAAACTAAATTTGTTTGATTATCACAATAAATTTCAAAGCACCAAATATCTTTAGGTTGTGATTCTAAAGTTTTTGACTTTACTTCATAAACAGAAATAGCACTTACTTTTTCTGTAAAAAATTCTTCAAATATATTTATATCCTTATACTGAATATTAAATGAAATTTTAAAAATATCTTTTGATTGACTATCAGATTTAAACATGATCTACTTATGTGATAAAATTTTAATAAGGCTTATATGATAAGAAACATAATTATTACTATTTCTGCAATATTATTGTTAACCTCAAAAGGCTTTGCAGATGATACTATATCTAATACTTCAAAAAAAGATACCAAAACAGATATTACAACCCAAAAAATTCTAGATGAATTTTATGCCTATGCCGGTACTATTAAACCAGAAATACGTGAAGAAATACAAAAATATAGGATAGAAATAGTTAACATTAATAAAAAGAAACGTGAACTATATGACAAGCTTTCTAAAGAAGCACAAAATTTTTTAGCAAAAGAACAAGAATATAAACAAAGATTATCTTCCTCCAGCATGGCTACCGAAGATAGTAAAGATAATAATACTGCAAAAGATAATAAAGATGCTGATAAAAAAAATATTAGTTAATTTAGGTGAACTTAAGGTGATAAGTCCAGCTAAATTAACTATATTATAATATTGATTTTACAGATTAATAGATTTAAATCAATTTTGTAAATGAAAAGTTAGTGACGAAGTTTAACTTGGAAAAGAGCTAAACATCTCACAGCTTTTGACCGCAACGTATTTAAACATACATAAAAATTAAAAAATCGCCAATAGCAAATTACTTTTGTAATTCGCTATTTGCGTTAAACAAGTATATTTTTATTAGTACCAATATGTTGTAAAAATAGATGTTACTGCACCTAGTAATGGATTTATAAAATCTTTTACATAATCTACTGAATTGCTATTATAGTTAGAATCATTTGTTGTAACGTAATCAACAACCGGAGTAATTTCTAGATCAGTTGGTGCTTCTTCTACATTAAAAAATTCTTCTTCTAAGTTTTCTTCTACATCAGAAACTTCTTCTAAAACAAAAAATTCTTCTTCCAAGTTTTCTTCTATGTCAGAAACTTCTTCCTCGTCTAATAATCCTAAATCTTGAGCTTCAGTTAAAAGATTAGGAATTACTTCTTCTACTATTTCTTCTTCAGTTATTTCTATTTCATCTGCAGCAATCTCAACTTTTTCATCATTTATTTGATTAAAGTTGTATCCGTTTATTAAAGCATTAACTAATGTTTCATCATCATACATGAAAGCTGTTTTTTCTTCTAATGCTATTATAGGTCTTGTTACTACAAATTCAGGTGCTGGATTTTGAATCATTTCTTGAATTTTAGCAGCAGTTTCTATGCTACCATCATTATAGTAAACAGCATTGGTTATTGGATTTGCTTTTTGCTCTTCAGTTATAGCAGCTTTAGTATCAATTATATCTTGATAATTAATTACATGACCATATAAAGCATCAGATAGAAACTTCTCTATATGTTCGTTACCATTTTGTTTTGCTACATCTCTAGCTTCAAATATAGCATATTGTGATTTTTCAGTAATTACAGCATCAGTAATCTCGTTATGAGCCTTATCTGATTCAATATAATTAAATACTTTAGAAAGTACCGGCTTAACTTTAGCTATTTCTTCAGCTTTTGCCACTTCCAGCTCTATTTCTTGTTGAACTTTTTTGTCAAACTTAACAGCTTCTTTTTCTGTAACTGTTTCTAATATTAAATTAAGTAATTGTTCATTTCCTTTTTTTAATGCTGCGTCTATTACGTCTGAACTAATTTCATCTACTTCATTTAAAATATCAAAAAAATTAATCTGTGCTTCTTCAGAATCATTATAATTCATAATTGCATCTATTAATTTGATTTCTGTTGGATTTTTGCTCATAAAATGCCCCTTTTAATTTTTAAAAGTTAAATAACGCTAATTTAGGATAAGAGAAGTTTTTCTGGAGCTAAAACATCAAGTTTTGCATGAGATTTAGTGATAGCATAAGCAGTAACACAAGCTAGAATATACACCAAGAAATTAACAGGAGATCTATGCCTTGTATGTTCTAGGTTCATTCTATTTTTTAGTATATTAAATACTGATTCAATTAATGATCGTTTCCGTAACATAGTTTTATCTTTTAATTCTAGTAAATAATTCTTCATAT
>CAJYCS010000105.1:0-32140 GCA_913697995.1 Stiretrus anchorago | reverse complement strand
TTTGGCAATTGATTATATGACCAAGAAATGGGTTATGCCGATTCCAAACTGGAACGCAGCTATGGCTCACTTTTTGATAAAATTTGAAGGTAGAATTTAAGCCCTATGAAAAATTTACACATTTAATTAGAAAGGCTCTTTAAGAAGCTTTCCAATTTAGAGTTTGGAGTTTCTAAAATCTGATTTAACTCCTTAACAACTTCTAAAAAACTTCCTATAGTTTTATTACTATTATCTGTAGCTTTATAATTTTTTATGGTTTCTACTAATTTTTGTAACTTATCAGTATTATTAGAAACTTTAAATTTAAAGACTAAACTCTTTTCTTTCTCCCATTTTGCATATACTAATTCTTTAAATTTGCTGACATCATTTGTTATATTGTTCTTAACGGTCTGTATTATAAAATATGGAATGAGTTTTTCATCAATGGTTATTTTATTATTTTCATTTTGAGTTATATAATTGCCAGACTTAAAACTTGGTAAAGCTTTATAATCCTTTGCTTGTTCACTAGCTTGGGGCAATAAATAGATAGAGTCTTGTATTTTATTAATAAAAGATTTTTGTTTATCATTAAAATTACAAAGCTCAATAGCATCATGGAAAATATTAGAAATACGTTCTTTATCATCGTCTGGCTTACTGTCAGTTACCACTATAGCTACATTTCCTTCATTTATATCAACATTGCCAAGTAATTGAGTAAATTTTTTAAATATCTGAGCGATGTTTTTTATACCCTCTTCTGCATTTTTTGTTGTATCAATATTTTTTACTGCCAATATAAATTTAGTAGGAGCAGTACTCAAAATTTTTGGCAATAAGAATTTATCTAAGGTAAGTTCTTGTGTTGAGGCTTCACTATTTAAATAAGGACTTTTATATGTTACATAACCTCTAAAATTGTCTAAAATTTCTGGATTATCTACCGGATTTTTTTTTGAAAAATACCAATCTTTGTGTGTATTACGTTCCAAACTTAATTTATTATCTTTAAAAAAATTAACTATAATATTTAGATCTTGTTGTTCTTGTCCTAGTATAATTAGGACTTTCTTATCTTTACTAAAAATAGATTCATCGCTATATTTACTAACTAAATTGATAAAATTTTCACTTTCGAATATATTTTCTATTTCTTTTTCTATGCCTAGTTTCGCTCCAGTTTTGATACTTTCTTCTACTTGTTTTGTTTGAGTTTCATTTTGATTACTAGTAATTGATGCTTGGGATGAGCTAGCTGCAAGACCTACTGGTTTTTTTCTAATATGTTTAGTATGTTTAAGAGGTGTTTTTTCATTGTTCATAATTAGTCCTTTACTTAGTTGTTTTTTCTAATTAAATCTAAACTTTTAGATTAGCTTAATAATTTAGATAAATAAATTAATAAATCTTAACTAAAAAGATTTGTTGTGATAAAAATAACACTAAGTAAATATTGTAATATTTATACGCATGTATGATTATTTTTACTTTATTTACTAGACTAACAAGCTTTATAATTGTAGTTATTTCTAATTATGTATAAATTTTAATAATATATTTTTGTTAACTAATTTCGGCAGGGTATGAAAAAACACAAAAACCAAATGTACCTAATAAAAATCTTCATAGCCTTAGCTGTAATCACTGGCATAATATATCTATATTTATTTTACTCTTCGTTTGAACAATCTCAAATTTATATTAATACGAAAGTTAGTGATAAAAATAATTCTCAAGCCATCAAATTCGCTCTTAAGGATCAAAAAGGGAAAGTTTTTAATGATAAAGATTTAAAAGGACATCTAAGCCTAATTTACTTTGGCGTTACTTACTCGTTAGATGATGAGAATTCATTGAAAAAGATAGAGGATATTATAAAAGATTTTACAAAAAGAAAATATCGTAGTGCAGACAGTATTTATTACTCTAGACCCAATAAATGATACAAGTGAAGTACTCAAAAAATATCTTGAAAATATAGATAATAATTTCATAGGTTTAACCGGTACAATAGATGATATTACGCAGGTTGCTAATGAATTCAAAGTATTTTATGAGCCAAAAACATTTGATACAGAAACCGGTAAATATGAACTAAAACACTCTAATTTTGTATATTTAATTAGTAGCGATGGAAAGTTTCTTAAACATTATTGCTTAGGCTTACCTAAAAATGATAGGTAAAGGTTTTCGTCATTGCGAGGAGGCTTGCCCCGCGTGGATCAGTTTTTTCGTCCCGTAGCTTGTCCACGGGATGATACCGAGAGTAAACTCAGTTGAATTTTGTGACAGGCGTGAGGAGCGACGCCTATAATAATAGGCGAGACGACGAACAACGAAGCACAAAGTTCAAATCAGTTTACTATAACCCCACTAAGCTTTTTGCAAAATCGTGTCGGTTAAATATTTTCAAATCTTCTATCTGTTCGCCTATACCAATAAAATATATCGGTAAATTAAATCTCTGCACCACCCCGACAATCACGCCAGCTTTAGCACTACCGTCAAGCTTGGTTACAATAAGACCGGTTAAATTAGTAGCCTCGTTAAAATGCTCCACTTGGTTATAGGTATTTTGTCCAGTAATAGCATCTATCACTAAAACGCTATGAGTAGGGAGGTCCTCGTCTACTTTCTTGATAACTTTCACAATCTTAGTAAGCTCATCCATCAAGTTCTTTTTATTGTGAAGTCTGCCTGCCGTGTCGATAAAAAGTATATCGATATTTTGCTTAATTGACTCTTCTACTGCTCTATAAGCAACGCTTGCAGGATCTGCTGCCTCTTCGCCGGTAATGAGCAAAGCTTTTGCTCTTGTCACCCAGCTATCTAACTGATTTACGGCGGCGGCTCTGAACGTATCACATGCGGCAACTGCTACTTTTTTACCCTGCATTCCATACATTGCAGCAAGCTTACCGATAGTGGTTGTTTTACCTGCACCATTAACACCGCATACTAAAACCACGTTTAGTTTATTTTCATTTAAAGTAAAAGGAATTTCTGATTCTAATAATTGCTGTTCAATAAGATTTGCTAGAGTTTCTTTTATTTCGGTAGTTTCAACTTCTTTATCGAATTTGAGCGATTTAAAATCTTCGATAATTTTAGCTGCTACCAAACTTCCCATATCAGTCGAAATTAATAGCTCTTCCAATTCCTCTAATGTTTCTGCATCTAGTTTTTTCTTATAAAATATCTTATCAATACCTGCTGATATTTTACCTGAGGTCTTAGATAAACCTTGCTTTAATTTGCTAAATATCGAAATCATTTTTTGTTTATGTTTATTCTAAAATGCGTTGTTATAATTATGATCTGTGATCCTTTAACTTTTTTTATATGGATCGAAAAGTATTTTTCAATCGCTCGCAATGACGATTCGTTATCCACGCAATAACGCCGACTTAAGCACTCCCTACTTGAGAAGAGAAATGTGCTTCATCAATGCCTAAATGCTTTAATGCATTATGCCATTTATTTTCAGGATTATCAGCAAAAATAAATTCTTTATCACAATCCATAACCAGCCATAGATTTTCTTCTAGCTCTTTTTCAAGTTGTCCTGCTTTCCATCCTGTATATCCTACAATTAATAAGCTGTTTTTAGGTCCTTTACCGAAAGCTATATCTTCTGAAATTTCTAAATTAGAGCTTACTGCTAAATCATTATGAAAATCTAATAATAAGTTTTTATTATAATCTGTGGAATGCAAAAAGAATCCCTTTTCATGCTCTACAGGTCCGCCAAGATATATAGGCACCATAACAGGATTTACTATTTCATCATTTTTTATTTTAAAAAATGATTTTAAATCTATATGATTTACTAAACGATTAAACATTAATCCTATTGCACCTTCTTCTGTATGTGATAACATATAAATCAAGGATTTATGGTAGATACCTTTTGTAATTACATAAGGTGTTGAAACTAGTGTTTTACCGGATAGGTTATAAAAGATCTTATCATTCATAATAAAACTAGTATTATAATAGTTATTTATTAAGTATATAAGATTTAAATTCAATTATTCAATAGAAGTTAACAATAATGATCACATTTTTTGATATTACTATTTTTTCTATCATCACACTTTTTTCGTTTTTTGGACTATATCAAGGGATAATAGGTTTTTCGACAAGAATACTTGGTTTTATCACCTCGATAATGTTAACATATTTCTTATATCCACATATTTCGCAAATAATAAGCAAATACGTACATAATGAGGTTGTAAGAGTAATAAGTAGCGGCGTTATATCCTATATTATTTCTTTAATCTTATGCATTTTTATAGTCTATAAATTCCTAGCAATAATTTCATTTATGAGGAATGGTTTCATTGATCGATTTTTGGGATTATTAGCCGGTTTTGCAGTAGGAGCTGCTATTTCAACCGTGATATTTTTTATAACAATGATTTTTACATCTGAAAATTATTATAAAAGTAAATCTTTAGAGGATTTCATAGCAAGCAGCAAAAGCAATAAATATTCGGGCGTGCTTAAAGATTCTTTAACTACAGAATATTTTGACGAATTAAATAAAAACATAATAGTTATTATCCCTGTTGAAACTTTAAAATCAGTTAAAACCTTAAACAGTAAAGACTTAGGTAACTTCAAATCTAATGATGAAAATAACCAATCTTCTCAAGAATTAGATGATGACCTTAATGATAATGATGCATTTTCCGATGTGGATGATTAGAAAAAACGCTCGATGTCGTGTGATGGCATTTCTCGTGTGGATCGAGAGTCGTCATTGCGAGGAGATTCGTAGAATCGACTTGGCAATCGCATAAAGTAGAATTCCTGAGATTAATTAGTCGAACTTTCAGTTTCTTCTCACAATGATGTTTTTTGTCTTAAGATTCTTTAGTTTCCTTGTTGTGGCTTGATGCGGATTCTAGCATCGCTACTGCCTTATTTAGTTCTACTTGGCTACAAAGTCCGAGTAATACAGGGTCACGTGGATGAATAGATTTCATATTCCAATGGCTGCGGGTTCTAATAGCATCGATGGTAGTTTTAGTAGTACCAATAAGCTTAACTACTTGATTATCTTGAATATCTGGATAATTACGTAGTAACCAGTATATAGCATCAGGTTTATCTTGACGTCTTGCAATTGGTGTATATTTAGCACGCTGTTTTTTCTGATTCTTCATTAATTCATAAGCAGGGCTATGAGAAATTTGTAAGACATTTTTAGGGTCTTTGCTACAACGATCAATTTCCTCCAGAGTTAGCTGACCATTTGCAATCGGATCAAGACCTTTAATAGATTGTGCTACTTCACCATCTGCCATACCTTTTATTTCAAGTTCATGAATACCACAAAAATCAGCAATCTGCTTAAAAGTTAATGAGGTGTTTTCAATTAACCACATAGCCGTAGCTTTTGGAAGTAGCGGTAATATTTTTTGGGAATTCATGGTATTTGTTTTTTAGCTTAATAAGAAAGGTTATAACAAATGGTGTTATTTAAGTCAATCTTCATTTAGAAACTTGACAATCTCTTCAACTACTTTCTTAGCATCACCAAATAACATAAAGGTATTGTCGTGATAAAATAACTCGTTTTCTATACCAGCATATCCTGAAGCCATAGAACGTTTAATAAACAAAACGCTACGAGCTTTTTCAACATCTAAAACAGGCATACCGTAAATTGGGCTATCTGGATCATTTTTAGCGGCTGGATTAGTTACGTCATTTGCTCCAATAACTAAAACTATATCGGTAGTAGCAAAATCTCTATTAATCTCTTCAAGCTCTAAAACTTTCTCATAATCAATATTAGCTTCGGCAAGTAGCACATTCATATGTCCAGGCATTCTTCCTGCTACAGGATGTACAGCAAAACGTACGTTAACGTCTAACCCTTCTAATATATCAACCATTTCTTTTATAATATGCTGAGACTGAGCTACTGCCATACCATAACCCGGAACAATTATAACAGAGGATGCATTACGCAATAAATTTGCTGCATCTTCAGGGCAGCTTGCTTTTGCTATCTTATCATCATCTATATTTTTACTAGCACCGCTAGGAGCTGGTAAAAATGCACCGAAAATAACTTTGATTAAGGAGCGATTCATTGCCTTACACATTATATAGCTAAGTATAGCACCGCTACTACCAACTAAAGCTCCGGTAATAATCAACAAGCTATTACTAAGGGTAAAACCTATACCTGCTGCTGCAAAACCTGAATAAGAATTTAGCATCGATACTATAACTGGCATATCAGCACCACCTACCGGTATTATTAACAATACCCCAATTAGTAAGGATAGTAATATTATTAGATTAAATAGAAATATATTTTCTGAGCGAATAAATAACACTATTAATGCGACTAATAATATTGTTGTCAGTAAACATACATATTGCTGACCATAAAATTTTAATGGGCTGCTTTTCATTAAGCCTTGTAGCTTTAAAAAAGCAATAATTGAACCGCTAAAAGTTAAAGCACCTATAGATACACCTAGTGATATCTCTATCAAAGAACTGATAGGCAAGCTTCCTGCAATACCTATAGCAAAATTTTCAGGTGCAAGTACAGTAGCATAAGATACAAATACCGCAGCAAGACCAACAAAAGAGTGAAAGCCCGCAACTAATTGCGGCATTGCCGTCATAGAAATTTTAAGAGCAATTACCCCGCCTATTATGCCCCCGACTAATATAGTAGCTATAATAGGTAATTTATGGGCAAAATCAGGCAGAAAGAAAGTAACACCGACTGCTATTGTCATCCCCAAAATACCTATAGTACTGCCTAAACGTGCTTGCTTCTGTGATGACAAAAACTTGAGCGATAGAATAAAGCAAATAGCAGCTACGAGATATAATAATTGGATAATCTGTAAGGACATAAGTTAATATGTTTTATTTATATGTTTGCGTGAATTATATCTTCTGTCATCCCGTGGCAGCATTGTTGCATGGATCAGAAAACGCCCTAAGGTAGTCATGCCGTGGCTTGACCACGGCATCCAGAAAATAATAAAAAAATACTAATTTTATTAGTATTTTTTAGCTGGCTCTAGTTCATAAATCACGGGATGACAGGGGAAAATGATCTACACAACAATGCATCCCGTGGTCTAGGAACTAGATCCAGCATAAAGCGAGATAAATCGAGCTTTTATTTTTAAAAACTTATCGTATTTGTATTTTTTATTATTTTCTGTATCTAGTTAGCAAGCCACGGGATGACACCTAGGATGTTTCCCAGCTCACATAACAAAATCGTCGCGGTATGACACTTAAAATTAAAAACTAAATCCTATACCTACAGAAACTACTAAAGGATTAAGCTTAGTTCTAGAGGTAATATTTTGATTTCCTACTAAACTTGGCTTATATACAATTTTAGGATTTAAATAATATTGTTTTATGTCTAAATTTATTACTGTATCATCTTTAGCATAGAAATCCAGACCTATTTGTCCTACAAAACCATTTCCGTTTCTTATCTTAATACCGCTAGATTGAGTGATCATATATGAACCATGATAACCTAACCCTACATAAGGTCTAATACCACCAAAAGGTGCTACATGAAATTGTCCTGTAATTGTTGCCGGAATCATATAAAGAGGCTTACTTTTACCAGGTGTTGCTCCAACGCCATAGTTATAAGATACATTACTAAGCACTGAATTTTTAGTACGTAAAACATTAAAACCTAAAGATAATTCAGTAGCAAAATAATTGTTGAAGAATAAAGTAGTAGATATATCACCACCATAACCATTTTTTACAAACTCACCTACTGGAAGAGGTTGAGGAACTGTAGGAGCAGGTAAGTTTTTTTGCTTAGCATGTGCAAAAACTCCGTTTAGACGCACTTTAACTAGTAAACTTCCTTCATTTTCATAATATGGAATATTATCATAATTATATTCTGGTACAGCATTTACATCAGCTTCCATGCTTTTAGCAAAGCTATTAATGCTTATGCATGATACAAACAAAATTACTCCTAACCTTTTAGACATTCTTATCATAGTTACAACCTTTACTTGCTTAAAATTCATTATTATATTATAACATAAGCTTTTCATCGTTATGTATTTATATTTTTTAGAAGATAAGATTCTTTCATATCAAAAGTCAAGAAATTTAAATAAAATTATAGAAATTACTGGAGTATATTAATGAATGATGCATTAAAAACATATTCAATAGGTATAGGTTGGTTTTTACTTAGTTTAGTAAGTAGTAGTGCTAACGATGTAATGTCTAAATATTTAGGAACTAGATTACATAGTTTTGAAGTAGCTTTTTTCCGTTTTTTCTTCAGTAGCATAGTTCTATTACCTTTTGTTGTTTATCATGGTAAAAATACCTTAAAAACAAGTCGTCCTTTTGTTCATATTTTAAGAGGATTATTATTGTTTTTCGGTATGACTTCGTGGACTTATGGCTTAAGTATTGCACCTGTTACTACTGCGACTGTTATAAGTTTTTCTATCCCTCTATTTACTTTAATACTTGCCGTATTTTTTCTTAATGAAAATATCATTTGGCAAAGATGGGTAGTGACAATAGTAGGATTCGTTGGGTTAGTAATTACGCTTAAACCTCATGCCGAGGATTTTAACCCCGAAATGCTTTATTTTGTTTTAGCAGCTATTTCATTTGCTATGCTTGATATTATAAACAAAAAATTTGTGGTAAAAGAGTCAATGATTAGTATGCTATTTTATTCAGCAATAGTAACTGCTGTGGTATCGATACCTGCTGCAGCTAACTACTGGCTTACTCCAACTCTTTTTGAATTAGCGTTATTATTTATCTTAGGCAGTAGCGGGAGTTTAATATTATTCTTGCTACTTAAAGCTTTTTCTATGGTAGATGCTACCGCCACCGCTCCTTATAGATATTTAGAGCTTGTGATTTCGGCAATAGCAGCATATTTTATATTTAACGAGTTTCCAGACAAAAGTACATTGCACGGGGCAGTAATCATAATTCCGGCAACTTTATTTATAATATATTCTGAAAAAAAAGCCATGAGCAAAAAAATATGAATCGAAAAAAAATAGTATTTTCAAGCGGCATAGCCAACACTTTTGAATGGTATGATTATGTACTATTCGGTTATTTTGCACCGATAATCGGAACTAAGTTTTTCCCAAATGACGATGCTAATACTTCTTTATTGCAGGCTTTTTTAGTCTTTGCTATAGGGTATTTGGCAAGACCATTAGGAGGCATATTTTTCGGTGTTATCGGTGATAAATTCGGTAGAAAAGCAGCCTTAACTGGTGCTCTATTCTGTATGTCTGCCCCAACTGTATTAATCGGAATATTACCGACCTACCATACTATCGGTATTACTGCCACTATATCAATGATTGTTGTGAGAATCTTACAAGGGCTGTCAATGGGCGGAGCTTTAACCGGTTCTATCTCATTTGTTATTGAGCATACTCATCCAAAGCATCGAGGCTTTACTGGCAGTATTTCAATGTCTAGTATATGTGCTGGTTTATTGCTTGGCTCTTTTGTTTCTTATATCGTCAAGAATATCTTAAACGCTGAACAGTTTGATAGTTTCGGCTGGAGGATACCTTTTTTACTCGGTTTCTTTATTCTTTTTGCAGCGTTTTACATTAAAAACCATACGCATGAAACGCCAAATTTTAAAAATTTAAAAGAACAGAAAAAGATACAGAATTCGCCGCTAAAAAAAGTTATTACTAAGCATTGGTTTGATATATTAATTTCGATTTTTATTAATGCTCCAGGTTCGATAATATTCTATTTGCATGCAATTTATTTAGTGTCATTTTTAAAAATCAGTCGTAACTTTACCGAAAATGAAGTAAACAGCCTAGCCAGCGTATGTTATGTAATTATGATAGCTATAACATTACTTAGCGGTTATTTATCCGATGTTATAGGTCGCAGGAAAATTTTTGTAATTAACCTTGTAGTGATTATTATAGCAACTCCATTTTTACTTAATAATTTTGAAACAGGTAATTTCACCGGCGTAATTATTTCACAATTTATACTCGCAGTGCTTGCTGCTAGCTATATTGGTCCTGAGCCAGCTTTGCAGGCAGAATTTTATCCTACTGAAATACGTAACACTGCACTCTCGCTTTCATATAACACTGCTACAACTATATTTGGCGGCACTACTCCACTTATTTTCGAGTATCTAGTACAAAAAACAGGTCAAGTTACCTCTGCAGTTTATTATATTATTTTAAGCTGTATCCTTGCATTGATAGCATTATTCTTTTATAGAAATCGTGCATAAATATACTCGTTTTATTTGAAAAATTGGCTAAATAATCTTTTACAAGCCTATCTTGGACAGTAAAAATTCAGAAGATGCTACTATTCACTTTGAATAATTCTATATTTTTAAAGAGGTTGATATGTGTGGTGAAGCCTTTGGATAGTAGAGGAATAATATAACAAATTCCAAAATTTTTCTTGATTTAATAATAAATATGTGGCAAAAAGAGTTTGGAATAAAATTCTAAGCTCTATAAACATTTTTAAAAAGATTTATAAAGCTTAAGCTACTATAGCTCAGGGGTAGAGCACTTCATTGGTAATGAAGAGGTCGGGGGTTCAATTCCCCCTAGTAGCACCACAAAATCCCCTTAGTATTGATTACTAAATTGCAATGGTTTTTATCGTAATTGCATGGAGTTTTTTATTTAATACCTCAGATAGAGCATTTTTTACTAGTTTATGTTGATTAATTAAAGTAAGTCCATTAAACTGTATATCTGATAATTCTAGTGCATAATGGTCTTGATCACCTACTAAATCGGTAATTTTAATTACACCATTTGGAAAAGATTTTTTAAGTATTTTTTCTAATTCTTCTGCAGATATTGCCATTATTTTATTAATTCCTATATAATGTATACGTTATTAATTATATCATTATCTATAGAGTTCTATTGATAATAATGATTCTTGCGAATATAATTAATATTAAAATAATATATTACAGTAATATGAAAAAAGAAAGTGAAAAACTAAAATTATTTATTTTAGAATGCCTAAATGAAAAGAAAGCAGAAGATATAGATGTAATTGACTTGAGTGGTAAAAATAAGATAGCTGATTATATTATATTTGCTAACGGCAGGTCAACTAAGAACGTTGGAGCAATAGCTGAATATGTGGCATTAGAGTTAAAAAATAAAGCCGGTATAAGCACTAATATAGAGGGGCTTGGTAAATCAGAGTGGGTACTAATAGACGCAGGTACTATTTTGGTTAATATCTTTTATCCTGAAGCAAGAACACATTTTAAACTTGAAGAAATTTGGAAAAAATAAATATTTTTAAATGAACGATCACATACTTATTAATGTTATAATTTTACTTGGCACTGCTGTCTTTATCGTGGCTATACTTAAGCGATTTAAGTTAAGTCCGGTACTTGGCTATCTAATTGCTGGAGCTGCAATTGGTGATCATGGTCTAAAAATTGTAACATATGACCAGACTAGGTTGCTCGGCGAACTTGGTGTAGTATTTCTATTATTTGCGATAGGGCTTGAGCTATCTTTCGAGCGATTAAAAGCTATGAGACGGTATGTTTTCGGGCTTGGTACTTTACAAGTTCTAACAACCGCCATAGTAATTGCCGGTGCGATGGTGCTTATAGACGGCAATAGTAGTGCTGCTATTATTACCGGAGGCGGACTTGCACTTTCATCTACAGCCCTTGTTATGCAGGTCATTGAGGAAAACCGTAGCCAATCAACACAAATCGGTAGAATTTCTTTAGCAATTCTGCTGCTCCAAGATTTGGCTGTAGTACCTTTACTTGTAATAGTACCACTGCTTAGCGGTAATAGTCAGGCTTCTCTTGCAACAGCACTTGGTATTGCATTTTTAAAAGCCATTGCTGCTTTGCTCACTATATTTGTTGCGGGGCGTGTTTTACTTCGTCCAATATTTTCATTCATATCTTCCGAAAGTAATAGTGCTAATGAGCTGCCTATTTCAATGACTTTGTTAATAGTGCTTTCTGCTGCTTGGGCTACTGAAACTTTCGGCTTATCGCTAGCACTTGGAGCTTTTGTTGCTGGAGTATTAGTTGCTGAAACTGAATTTAGACTACAAGCTGAAGAAAGTATTTACCCTTTCAAGAGTCTGTTCTTAGGGCTATTCTTCATGACTGTCGGTATGAATATCGACGCACTTGAAATGTATGAAAAACTATCTCATATCCTTACTTTATCTATTGCTTTAATAGGTATTAAAACCTTGATAATAACAGCTTTTTGTATTTTATTTGGGTTTAATAAAGGTGTTGCTTTTTATTCAGGGCTTTTATTATCGCAGGGTGGGGAATTTGCTTTCATATTATTTAGCTTAGGTAAAGAAAGTGGTGTTTTAGAAGAAAGTAGTGCTAACATATTATTGCTTGTTGTTACCTTTACTATGGCACTTACGCCGCTACTTGCAGCATTAGGACGAAAGATTGCTGAAAAAGTCGATAAAGGTCTCGGCAAGACCCCAACGCAAATTATAGAGCTTGGTGCAAGAGATTTGACAAATCATATTATTATTGCGGGGCTTGGTAATATCGGTAAAATGGTCGCAAGGGTTCTAGAAGCTGAAGGGACAAGCTATGTAATATTAGATTTAGACGAAGATAGAGTTAAGGAAGGGTTAACAGACGGTTTTCCAGTTTTTAAAGGTGATGTATCACAGGCAGATACGCTAAAAGCCCTTGGTACAGATAGGGCTCTTGCTATCATACTTACTATGAATAATCAAGTAACTATAAAGAAATCGCTTAAAACAGTTACTGCTAACTATCCGGATATGCAAGTTATCGTGAAGCTAAAAAGCCTTAAAAATTCTAGAGAGTTTTATGATTTAGGAGCAACCACGATTATCCCTGAAAGTTATGAAACAGGTCTTCAAATTGGCGGTACTGTTTTAAAATTCATAGGCATTAGCGAGCAAGAAATCAATAGAATAAAAGTACAATTTAGGCTTGGTAATTATATAGTAGCAAAGAAAGAGGATAGCTTATCGGAAGTAGAGTATAATGATTAAGATTCTCATTGCTTTAATTGCAATAATACTATCAACAACAATTAATGCCGATAATAAAAAGTTACCCATTCCAAGGTTTGTTTCAATAAAATCTAATGAAGTTAATGCACGAAGCGGTCCGACTACGAAAGCAGCAATAGAGTGGGTTTTTGTTAAAAAAGGTGAACCAGTAGAAATAATTGCCGAATATGAACAGTGGCGGCAAGTACGTGATATTCATGGCGAAAGTGGTTGGATACATTCAAGCGTCTTATCAGGTAGAAGATCAGTAATTATTATTGCTGATCAAGAGATCGAATTACTTAAATATGCAAATATAGAGAGTAGAGTAATAGCAAAATTAATGCCTAAAGTTCGCTGTGGCTTAAAAAAATGCAAAGAACAATTTTGTCAAATTACCTGCAAAAATTACACTGGCTGGGTTTCTAAAAAGGATCTCTGGGGAGTGTATGATGATAAAGATAGGTATTAAATGAAGACCGAATTACCCGAACGCTCTTTGCATATTAGAGGTAGGCTTGATTTTATAAAATCGTTGTCATCCCGTGGCGGCATTGCCAGCGTGGGTCATTCTCCCCCTGTCATCCCGTGATTTATGAACTAGAGCCAGTTAAAAAATACTAATAAAATTAGTATTTTTTATTATTTTCTGGATCCCGTGGACAAGCCACGGGATGACATTGAGGGTAATTTTCGATTTACGCAATAATGCCTGCTTGATCACTGGGGTGATACAGTGGGTGGTGTTTTCATCACCTGTAATACCTTAAACAACCCGCCCATTTCTTTCAGAGAAATCAACCTATTTACTTGTCTCTCTATTAGCTCTGCTTGCTCGGAATTAAGTTTGTTTTGCAACGTTTGCTTGCGTAGTAAAATTCCGTTTTCTATTAAGAAATCATGTTGTGAGATTGTATCTATTACATTTATTTTGCTATTTTGAGCTACTGTTTTGAGTACATAAAAATCTACATGAGCTGATAAATCTGCCTCCCCTAAATTCTCAATTATCGGGCAGTATTTATGATTTTTTATAGCCTGCAAGGTTGAGTTATATTGATATCTAGTCCTAATATTCGGGTTTATATCATAGCCGTAATCTATTATAAGACCGCTTCCGCCCAATTCTTTTATATGCTCGGATATAAATTTCATAATCTCTATAGATTTATAGGACTCTTCAAGCACTGCTCCGTCTTTCGCATCTAAATGTGTCTTCTGTAAATATTCTTGTAATTGTTTACTGACAGCTATTTTATCATACTTGATTTTCCCATCTACCGGCTGCACTACAAATATTCTTTCATACCATGATTCTTTTACTTTGATATATTGCTTTATCGGCATAGCATCAAAGAACTCATTAGCTATTATTAGAGCGGGTTTTTTGGGGATATCTTCTATAGATGCGTACCAATTAATCGGTAAATCAAAGTTTTGTAGATTAGATTTTTGCTGAACAATAAAATTTTCATTGATATCAATTAAGTGGATCGATAAGGCGTTATAAAATTCTGGAACTAATTTTGTTGTGCGTAGTAAGTCCCGTATTAATAAACCTCTGCCAGGACCAAGCTCGACTATGCTAAGATTTTTAGGGCTACCAATTCTTTGCCATTCTTTTATACACCATAAGCCTATAATTTCACCAAATAGCTGCGAAACTTCAGGAGCGGTAGTAAAATCCCCTTCTTCTGCTAAGGATTTCGTTTGCCTATAATAAGAAGTAGGGCTTACATGTAAAACTTCCTGCATAAGACGATCACAAGTGATATAGCCACTTTGCTCAATTATTTCCCTTATTTTGTGATCGATCGACATTCTGCCTTTATTATTAAATAACTACCTAAAAGTAACAGCGGCATCGATAAAATTTGCCCCATAGTTAAACTATCAAAAATAAAGCCAATTTGCACATCCGGCTCTCTAAATATCTCAATAATTATTCTAAAAAGAGAATAAAACATTAAAAACAGACCTGAGTTTAAACCTTGCTTTTTAATTGTATTACGTTTAAATACAGCATAAGCCAAAATACAAAATAACACTAATCCTTCAAAGAAAGCTTCATACAATTGACTAGGATGACGCAAGCTTAAATCACTATCTGGAAAAATTACACCAATAGATGAACTTGTAACCCGCCCATATAACTCACCATTAATAAAATTGGCAATTCTGCCAAAAAATAAGCCAATTGGGACTACTGGAGCAATAATATCGGTAAGACTTAAGAAATTAAGTTTATGTCGTTTGCAAAATATATAAGCAGCAATAATAACTCCTATAGCACCGCCGTGAAAGGACATTCCGCCCTCATATGTTTTTAAAATCTCTATCAGATTTGAAAAATATTTATAAGGATTATATAATAGAATATAGCCAAGTCTGCCTCCAACTATTATCCCAATAATAGCATATGTAACAAACTCTTCTAAATTTTTCTTGGTGATTTGTGTAGGAAATTTTTCTATAATTTTACTTGCATAAAACCAGCCAAACAAAATTCCAACTACATATGAAAGAGAGTACCAAGATACGGCTAGCGGTCCTACGGAGAAAATAATAGGATTAATATTCGGGAATGTCATAGTTAAAAAGTTATTTTGTTCTTTTTAGTTAAATTTATTGATAAAAATAAAATTTTTAGGAATAATAAAAATTTATTTATAATCATACATAATAATATGGTAAGTAAAATATGCAATATTTAATGGATTTATATCGTACATCAAGTACTGAAATAATAATGTTATTTGTTATGCTGGTATCTATTATACCTTTAGTATTTTTAATTAAAAAACTAATTTTTGTTCCAGTAAAAAATTATTTAACAAGACACCATTATGAAGATTATGAAAGAGTGTTGAAGAAATATCCGATATTTCGTTATTTACTACACTCTCTATTAGGGATTTATTTCATATCTTGGGGAAATATCTTTCATCCAAGTTCTTTTAAAGCACATATATTACTTGGGATTAAAGATACTATAGTCATATTATATGTCAGTTTATCTTTCACTATGCTATTGCTAACCCTTATAGATGCTGGTGCTGACCTTTATCATAATAGAATTAAAACTTTTGCTAAAAAAGCTCCTCTAAGCTTATATTTCCAAATATTAAAAATATTTGTCATGATCATTTCGGCTATGATAACTATTTCTTATTTATTAAATATTTCGCTTGGTGCCTTTCTAACAAGTTTAGGTACTGCCGCTGCCCTTTTAACATTCATCTTTAAAGACACTATGCTTGGGTTAATTGCAAGTCTTCAACTAACCAGTCAAGATATTATCAATATAGGTGATTGGGTTCGTATTGGTGAAGTCGAAGGAACAGTCGAAAAAATTACTATTTCTGTAGTGACAATTAGAAATTTTGATCAATCTATTTCAACTATTCCTACTTCTAGTGTTTTAAGTTCCAACGTTATAAATTATAAAGGAGTCGATGAAGCAGGAGCAAGAAGAGTAAAAAGAGAATTTAACATCAATATGGCAACTATTAATTTTTGTGATTCTACTATCCTAACAAATCTAAAAAAATCTCCTTATCTATCAAAAGATGTAATCAATAAAATCACTCTTGATAAAGATGAAAAAGATCTAACAAATATCAAAATATTTAAATTATATGTTCAAGAATATCTAAAAAATAATCCTGCTATTTATACTGAAGGGTTTACTTTTTTAGTTAGACAACTTCAGCCAACTGTTAATGGCTTACCTATCGAAATATATATTTTCGTTAAAGAAACAAGTTTAATAGGATACGAAAAAGTTCAAGCTGATATTTTTGAACATATAATTTCCGTATTGCCTGAATTTAAATTAAAAATCTTCCAAAATATCGGTATAGTGTAGAGCATGTTAAGTTGTTGCATGGATTGAAAAACGTCCTCGATGTCATCCCGTGGCTTGTCCACAATACCAAAAAAAATAATCTAATAGTAAGTGTAGGTAGACGAAGTTTAATTTGGAAAAGAGCAAGGAGTCCACAAGACGAGGAACGGAACGTATACTTAATACGTGAGTACCGCAGTACTTGTAGGACGACGTAGCCAATTTTTCAAATTAAACGAGTATATCCTTGATTATTTTATTTAAATCCTATAAAATTTGAAGCTCTAAAATATAAAAAATTAAGTACTTACTAATGAATAATAATATAGTTAATCTTGTAGCAGCCATTGTACTATCTTTAGGTATAATTTTTGGTTGGCAATATTTTATTGTAAAGCCGCAGCAGCAAAAGCAACAACAACAAATAGCATTACAAAAAGCAAAGGATTTAAAGAAAAAAGAATCTGCACAATTAGAGGCTACACCTGTTATTGTTCAAGAAGCAAGTCAAGCACCACGTATTAAAATAGACTCAAATGCACTTTCTGGTTCTATTTCGTTAAAAGGACTTAGATTTGATGATTTAATTTTGAAAAAATATAAGCAAGATTTATCTGAAAATAGCCCTGAAGTAGTATTATTTTCGCCATCTGATACTAAAGATGCATATTTTGCAGAAATAGGTTGGGTAAGTAACTTATCTAATGTAAAGCTACCTAATAACGAAACTATATGGAATAGTGATAGTGAAGTATTAACCCCTGAAAAACCAGTTAATTTATTTTGGGTTAATGAGGATGGTGTTAAATTTTTAATAGCTATTACAGTAGATGAAAATTATTTATTTACCATAGAACAAACCATCGTCAATAACAGCAATCAAGAACTTCCTGTGCAATCTTACGGCTTGATTAATCGTAAATATACTGCTGTAGAAAAAGCCGTAAATATACTACATCAAGGTCCTATTGGATGTATAGATGAAAACCTAAAAGAATATTCATATGATGATATTAAGGACAAAAAAATTGAGAGATTTTCCGCAAGTAAAGTTGATTGGATCGGAATTACTGATAAATATTGGCTTACTTCTTTAATTCCTGATAAATCAAGTAATTATAGTTCAAACTTTAATTATGCAGTTAAACAAGAAGTAGAGCGATACCAAGTAGATTTTATTTCACCCGTACAAATAGTAAAGCCAGGTGAGAATTTTTCTATTAAAGGAAGACTTTTTGCAGGAGCAAAGAAAGTAGATTTGCTAGACAAATACGAAAAGCAATATGACATTAAATTATTTGATAGAGCTATAGATTTCGGTTGGTTTTATATAATTACTAAGCCGGTTTTCTATGCGATGAACTTCTTTTATAAATATGTCGGTAATTTCGGTATTAGTATCTTAATAGTTACTGTTATTATTAAGTTATTGATGTTTACTTTGGCTAATAAATCCTATCGTTCAATGAAAAGAATGAAGAATTTACAGCCTGAAATTAATAGGATAAAAAATCTATACGGTGATGATAAAGCTCGTTTAAATCAAGAAATTATGGCTTTATATAAAAAGGAAAAAGTAAATCCCGTAGCTGGTTGTTTGCCTATACTTGTTCAAATACCGGTATTTTTCTCTATCTATAAAGTGCTTTATGTTACTATTGAAATGCGTCAAGCACCATTTTACGGCTGGATTAAAGACTTATCCGCTCCCGATCCTACTAGTATCTTTAACTTATTTGGGTTGTTGCATTTTTCTCTACCTTCGTTCTTAATGATTGGTGCATGGCCTATCTTAATGGCTATTACTATGTTCCTGCAACAAAGAATGAGTCCTGAGCCTGCTGATCCGGTACAAGCTCAAGTAATGAAATTTATGCCTTTAGTTTTCTTGGTAATGTTTAGTAGTTTTCCAGCAGGTCTTTTAATATATTGGTCTTGGAACAATATTTTATCCATAATCCAACAATATTATATTAATAAGCTAGATAAATAAATGGAGTGTTTATAATATAATTGATGAAAATTGATAAAAATTTACCTAACTATTTGACGATTGCCCGAATAGCTGCAATTCCAGTTATTATACTAACATTTTATGTTAATAGCCCTCTTGCCCGCATACTTGGAGCTTTACTATTTGTGCTAGCCAGCATTACGGATTTTTTTGATGGTTATATTGCAAGAAAATATAACTTGGTTACAAGTTTTGGTAAAATGCTCGACCCAATTGCTGATAAGTTATTAGTCGGTTGTGTTATTATAATGTTATTGAAGAAAAGTGATGTAGATGAAATTCCTTGTTTATTGATATTGGCAAGAGAGTTTTTAGTTAGCGGTCTTCGAGAGTTTTTAGCATTAGTTAAAGTTAGTGTTCCTATCTCAACACTTGCAAAAACTAAAACCTTTTTACAGATGTTTGCTTTATCAATATTAGTATTAGGCTCAAAAGGTTCTAATATTATCTATCTTGATTTAGTTGGAGAAATAATTTTATGGATTGCAGCTTTTTTAACAATCATAACTGGTTATTCTTACTTTAAAGCATGTAAGAAATATTTTTAATTTTTAGGTTCATGAAATATGCTTGCCGACAAAAAGATTGTAAAAGTAGAAGTAAGTAAAGAACATTTAAAAACTCTAAATGAAGCTTCAACTCTTTTAATAAGTTGCGTAGATTTTAGATTGATAGATGAAACAGATAAGTTAATGAAACAACTAGGTTTAGAAGATGATTTCGATAAGGTATCACTTCCTGGTGCTTCTCTTGCTCTTGTTAATGAGAAATATACCCATTGGGGAAAGACTATAGAAGATACTATAGAAATTCTACAAGACTTACATAACATCAAACAAATCATTTTCCTTGATCATCGTGAATGTGGGGCTTATAAAAAGCTTATAGCTGAAGAACGTTTAAGCACTAAAGAAAAAGAAACCGAAGCACATACGGAAATTTTAAATAAAGCCCGTAAGATAATCAAAGAAAAATTCCCTGGGCTAAAAGTTTATACTTTCTTAATGGGTCTTGATGGCGTGATAGAACAGATTTATGAGCGTCATCCTGCGGACTGCTAGGCATTGTTGCAGGTTCTTATCCTGCAAAGGTGTTAACTTAAGGCTCGATGTCATTCCGTGGCTTGACCACGGGATCCAGTAAAAAATACAAATATAAAAGCTCGATTTCTCTCGCTTTATGCTGGATCCCGTGGTCAAGCCACGGAATGACACTCATACACCTTCGAGGGAATAACATAAATGAAAGGATTTGGTAGCAGAAATCTTAAATATATGAGACGTTTTGCAGAAGAGTATAGATATGCAGAAATTGTGCAGCAGGTTGCTGCACAATTACCTTGGTTTCATATAGTTGTTTTATTAGATAACATAAAAGATAATCAGCATATTTGTGCTAATTTCATATTTGATTTCAAGATTTTATTCTGAACCAATTAATAGATTTTTTAGACAATGTTTAAATAATAGAAATTTAAAGGTAATCAATTAATACTTATTATAATCTGCTTTAGAGATTTCTATTTAAGATAAACGATTATGTGCTAATTTATAAACTGTATTTTGATCACGTCGTCCTATAGCTATAACTTGTACTACCAACCTCGTATCTATAACTTTATAGACTAGTCTATAACCCACCGTGCGAAGTTTAATTTTATAACAATTCGGCATAGTACTAAGCCTGTTTTTAGGGATATGCGGATTTGTAAGACGTTCTTGTAATTTAGTTTTAAATTGCTTTTGAATATCTGGAGCTAATTTTTTCCATTCCTTTTTAGCGGTTTCTAAAAAGGTTAATTCATAAATCATTAATATTTACCGATATTTCTTTATCATTTTTACGCTCCTCTATAATTTTACCTAGTTCAATATCATCAATCATTTCCATCATAACTTCATATAAATCAGCAGGAACACAGTAAAAAACAGGTTGATTACGATTTAATATAGCAAGAGGCTTTCCTCCGGCACTTTGTACGGTTCCCATAGGGTTTGATTTGAGCTCAGAAACACTTGCAATTACATCAGAACAAATTATATGGCTCATAATAATACTTTTAAATTACTTTAATTAGCACTAATAATACTACTTTTAACAAAACTATTCAATGGCAAAATATAACTACTAAAGTTTTTGCTTGCCTTGCTTATAAAGAAAAGTTAAAATTCAGTTTATTTATATAGAATATTCTAACATGCAAATTAAAGAAATTTTTTCTTGTTCTGTAGAAAAAGCTTGTGAGTTACCGTTATTTGACACAAAAGTACAGGCAGGTTATCCGTCGCCTGCTGACGGATATATGAGTAATAGCCTTGATTTGAATAGCCATTTAATTAAGCATCCTAAATCAACTTTTTTTGTTCAAGTAACCGGTGATTCTATGATAGATGCCGGTATTAGAGAAAATGATTTATTGATAGTTGATAAATCTCTACCCCCTACTAATAATAAAATAGTAATTGCTGTTATTAATAATGAATTTACTGTAAAACGCTTAAAATTTATCAACGACAAAGCTTACTTAATGCCTGAAAATAAAGATTTCCCACCTACCAAAATTGAAAATGGTACATATATCTGGGGAGTTGTCACAAGCGTAATCCAACAGTTTTAATTTTTCCAAAGGAAGATTCAAGTTATAATTTCTTCATCTTCTCTTGTAAAGAATTCTGACGCAAGCGGGTTTTTAAGCTTTCAAAATCAACTATTTCTGCTTTTTGATTTTGGCAGCTACAAGCAAAAATATATTTTCTTTCATCTTCAACTTTTTGTATACACTGCCCACAAATTCCTTTCATCATGCATTGCATAGATGAATTAACACTAACAATTATTTCTGCACTTTCACCAAATATTTTTAAGCTTTGTAACTCTTCTGCTATTTCAGGTGATGTATTAATTATTACTCTATCTACTGAAGTTAGCTTTTGTGTTTTTATTTCAGGATAGGTAAAAAACATAACTTCGTTATTGTTATCTTTTAGAGTTTTAATTAAAATATTATTCGGTTCAGTGTCAATAACTACTATTCTTTTATTACTTGGTATCTCTAAGGGCATTCCACTTGGTCCCATTAAAACTACTTTTTCCTCTTCAGAAAATAATTTACATAGGTTAGTTGATTTGCCGACATCATATATTATAAAACTAATCAAGCCGCTTTCTACATTAATATTCGCAACGCTTAGGGCAATAGGCTCTATTAATTTAGTTATATCATTAGAATAATTTTGTAAACGGAAAAACTGCCCTAGCTTAAAATTCCTAGCAGCAAGCGGTGAGTGAATTACTAACTCAAAAATTTTATCGCTTAAGATGTTTATTTTGTGAACCTTGCTAATTAACAAATCATCTAGCTGTTTTACAAAGTTTTTATAATCACCTTTAAAATTTGGGTTATTATTTGCTAACTTCTTATTAATAGCCTCATAGCCATCTTTACTATTAGCAAGAGCCTTAACTACACTACCTGAATATTTAGGGTTGCAGTCTCCAAAGTAGCTATATTTATCTTCATCAAATTCGGTATTGTTTTCTATACCAATTGCCATGATCACGGTTTTGGCTTTGACAATAATGTCATCCCGTGGCTTGACCACGGGATCCAGTAAATCAACAAACTGTAATGCTGTAGCAGACTTTCTGGATCCCGTGGTCAAGCCACGGGATGACATCAAATAGGTTTGATTCCTGAACTCCACCGACTCCACATGCCCATATTTATCAATATTAATTCTCAAAGGCTGCATATTTTCTTCAAAATTAACTCCTAATGCTAATGCATATATTAGCTCCTCATGATTTAATTTATATGCTGGCGAATCTTGCAGCTTCCCACGATAATAAATAGTAGCTCCGCCAAGTTTCTTAAAAACCTCTTTTAGCTCTTCATTATTCTTAGCTTTCTCAAATAATTTTGCATGAGCAATAAATTCCTCGGCTATTTCCTTATCTTCTTCAGTCCAATCTTTTTCCGTATAATCTTTGCCGTATTTGGCAACAGCAAACTCATAATCTTTGACAAAACTCTCTATCTGCTTTTTATAATAATATAAGCTTTCTGTTGCTGCATCTAGAGAGGTAAGACCGCCACCAATTACCGCAATCGGCATCCTAATAAGCATATTAGTATTAGAGTTTTCTAAAAATGCTCCTCCGCTTTGCAAAGTCATTAAAAAGTCTGAAGCTGTTTTAACACCTTTAACATCAAAATTCTCTATATCTAAGATTTTTGGCTTGCCAGCTCCAATGCAGAAAGCTATATGATCAAAACCTAAATTAAAGGCTTGCTCTTTCGTTATGTTAAAATCTAAAGCTACCCCATCATAATATTTAAACTGGCTATTTCTCTCGAGTATTAGCCGTAATATATCAAGGTTGTTTTTATCCCAGCGAACAGTAATACCATACTCCGCTACTCCGCCAAATCCTTTCGGTACTCTTTCAGATAATTTATTTTTATATTCATGCCAAAATTTTATTGGCTTATGAATATCAAAAGGCAAAGGTGTAATTTTCAAACCATCAATAGCCGTGACGTTATGACCAGATCGTAATAAATAATAACTAAGACTGAAACCTGCCGGACCAAGCCCTGTAACCAGAATATTATAGTTAGTAGATTCTTTTGGTAGCGGGTTATAAATATTAAGCGGATTCCAACGAGTTAAAAGTAGATATATCTCTAAACCATAAGGTAACTTAAGCGTTTCTTCTAAAATATTTGACTCTATTAGCGGTATATTTACCGGATCTTGCTTTTGATAAATACAGGCTTTTGAGCAATCATTACAAATCCTATGACCAGTAGCCGCAATCATTGGGTTATCTATAACAATAATCGCAAGAGCACTTAAATTAAAGCCTTGAGCTTTAACGTAATTCATCTCGGAAATTTTTTGTTTTAGGGGGCAACCGGTTGTCATTGCGAGTGATTGAAAGGAGCGTGGCAATCTCATAAGAACTCCTGAGATTGCTTCGTCGCTACGTTCCTCGCAATGACGAGATTGAGGAATGACATTTATTCCCCTAGAACAACTATCTTTATCCTGTTTATGACAATAAATACAATAATGAGAGTGGTTTAAAGCTTCATCCAGATTTAAAAAGGAATCTGTATAATCAAAATTTAACCTTTCGTTTTTTTGATATTTAGATATTTTTTTATCATCTATTAGGTTTTCTTTGTCTAGCTTTTGTGGGAGATCAAACAAGATGTCATTCTGCGACTTGATCGCGGAATCTATTTGTTTTTTCTGGATCCCGTGGCGGGACCACGGGATGACACCATCAATAAAGCCACGAGATGACACCCTATAAGCAGCATATTGTGCGGCCATATCTAATTCTTTTACAAAACTCTCTTCTGCTTGTTGCCATATAATTACTTGTTTAGCGAAATCTCTAGAAGTAAAATTTTTACCTATCAAATCAGCTAATTTTAAGTATATATCCTCAAAATCTATATCTTTTATTTTTTCTTTTGGATATTTTTTGATGGCATAACGCTGGACAAATTTTCTTTTACATTCATAAATAATATCAAAATCTTTATGCTGTAGCCTTAAACTTGTAATTTCGTTTGAAATACAAAATAATTCTGCTAGAAAATCATCCAAGTAAGGAGATATATTTAATAAAAATTCGGAATAATCTTGAGAAAGAATAGAATAAGGATTAGATCTAAATAATAATATATTATCATAAAGCGATTTATTGGCTTTAAAGAGATAATCTAAAAATATTTGATCTAATTTTTTAAGACCGGTTAAATCTAATTTTTTAAAATCTAGATTAAAACCGAGCTTCATAGGTAATAAATAACTCTTTTTGAGAAGCGTTTATATACTAAGTAGCTTATACAAACAGTGATAAACGCTACTAATACAGATTTACCTATTGATATTAAGTCCGGTAATGCCCCATTAATTACCAATGATTGTGCAGGTCTTATAATTATAAAGAACGGGTTAAGCTCAAAGAATTTTCTTTTAGACTCAGGAATTAAAGAATATGGATAAATTATCGGTATGCTCCAATAAATGACTCCTAAAACAACATTTAATATTTGTGGAATATCACGAATATAAGGTGTTAGAAAAGCCATCACAATAGATCCACTAATTATACAAACTATTAGCGGTAAAATTAATATTGGCATAAATATTATTTGCCATGTAAACTTTTCTGGAAATAACAAAATAAAAGCACAATACATTGCCAAAAATGAACAAAACAAGTTATATAGCTGTGCTAAGCTATCTGCAACTGGGAAAAAAGTCTTAGAAATTCTAACTTTTTTTATTACTTGGTCGCGTGTCACTAAAGAATTTGAAGAAATTGTTAAACTACTTACTATAAAAGTCCATAAAGGCATTCCTCCAACTAGATTCATTATCAAAAATTCTCTTGGTTGATGTAGTAAAAAACCAAAAAAATATGAAATTACTAATATATTAACAAATGGCTGAATTAGACTCCATAAAGAACCTAAAAAAGAATCTTTATTTTGTCTTATTATAGATGCTTTGACTAATAATATTACTGATTCCCAATATTTTTTAGACAAAAAATACTTTATCATTTTCTTTTTCTTCTCGTATAAATTTTGAATATTTCTGAAGGTTTACCATCTCCAACAATATTACCATCTCTCAATAAAATACATCTAGTACAATTTTCTTTTACTATATTTTCTTGATGAGTTACTATTATTGAAATAGGTGTGTTTCTAAACTTATTTTTCATTAAATTTAAAGATTTTTCTACAAAATAATTATCTCCTGTAGCAAAAACTTCATCAAGTAAAAGTATCTGAGGGTTTTGAAATATTGATGTAGAAAAGGCAAGTCGTGCTAGCATTCCTGAACTATAATTTTTTATAGGCAAATCAATTTTTTTACCTAATTCCGAAAAATCTATAATTTCCTGTTCTGTTTCTTTATTATACTTGTCTAACATATTGTTATAAAGCATCAACATTTTGATGTTATCGCGACCTGTTTGTTCTTGTTCAAAACCAACACCCATATCTATTATTGGTGCAATCTCACCACAAACGTTTATTGTCCCTTTTATTGGCGGATAAATTCCTGCTATCATTTTTAAAAGTGAACTTTTTCCTGAACCATTACTACCTACAAAAGCTACTTTTTCCCCTTCATAACAAGAAAAGTTAATTTTTTTTAATATAGGTATATTTGGCGAAAAAGAAGTCCCTCTGTTAAGAAAGAAATGCTTTAATCCTTGTGCTCTTTTGTGGGTATCTATACCTTCAACGTAAGCGTTTTTTATCTCTATAAATACTTTAGAATGATTAAAAGACATAAAATTAATACTTATATATTATTGTTAATCCATTCTATAAGCGAATTTTTCTGATGCAATCCTACTTTAGTATCTTTCTGTTCACCATTTTTAAATAACATTACTGTTGGGATACTACGAATGCCATATTTTGAAGGAATTTCTGGATTTTCATCAATATTCATTTTAAGTACTTTTACTTTACTTTTTAAATCTTTACTTATTTCTTCTATTATTGGTGTTAACATTCTGCATGGACCGCACCACTCAGCCCAAAAATCTACTAATACAGGTAAATCTGATTTTAGTACTTCCTCTTCAAAAGATTTATCTGTTACATTACTTGCCATATGTCCTCTATATTTTTTACAAGTAAAATTATAAATTACCAAACTATACTTGTAAATAATGAAAATTTTTATTTTTTATTTATTATACTTATTTTTTTTATTATAATATATCCTCATTATTAAAGCTGCTGTTTCTTCTATTGATTTTGTTGATACATCTATTACTGGCCAGTTTCTTAGTTCACAAATTTTTTTAACTTCTAAACACTCTTTTTGTACTATATTAAAATCTGTATAATTTCTATTTTCATTAATTTGTAGCAAATTCAGCCTAGTTTCTCTTATTTCTATTAATCTATTTGGATTAATTACAAGCCCTACTACCAATTGATCTATATCTTTTTCTATAAAATCAGGGAACGGGCAATTATAAACATAAGGAATATTTGCCGTCTTTAGCCCATTATATGCTAAAAATACCGAAGTAGGGGTCTTAGAAGTTCTAGATGGACCTATTAATACAATATCCGCAAACTGTAACTCATTAAGCAGCTGTCCATCATCATGTCTTATAGCATAATCAATAGCATTAAGAGTATCAAAATAAGTTTTATCGAATTTATAATTATAATTTTGCTCTTTTTCTATCTCAATTCCTGAAAAAACTGATATTTCTTTAATAATTTTACCTATTACCGAAATACAAGGAATTTTTAATTCATAACAAAATTTTGTCAGAGTCTTCCTTAGTTCTTGATCCGCAATCGTATATAATACAATACCATGCTTTGACTCTATCTTACTCAATACTTCTTTTAATAATTCTAAATTTCTAATCATTGGCCAATGATATAATTTTGGTTTTAAAGAAGTAAATTGAGCAAGAGCAGAATGAGCTGCACTCTTTGCAGTTTGAACAGAAGAGTCTGAAACTAGGTGAATAATCAGCTTTGTCATATTTTACACATACTAATGTGGATAAAAGTTTTGATAACTTATTATTTTTCTTATTAAAATTTTTTAAAAAATATCCAAAATCCTTATTAAATCAAGTAAATCTTGTATTGTTCACTTTAAACAAACAGTTTGTGGATAAAATTGTGAATAAGTAACATTTTTCTTTGAAAATATCACCTTTTCTAAGTAATAAAGAGCTATTACACTTAGTTATCCACTTATAAAAACTTAACTCAAATTTATGTGAATAATTATTAAAATTACTTATTTTATAGGAATATTTTTTATATATATTTTGTTGATAACTATGTAGAAAACATTTAATCTACATAATTCTACTTACATATACAACAAATAAAGAATATATTATACTTATTTTATTAGTAATAACATGACATTAATTTCCAGTCCTATTAAAAGATTAGATAACAAACCTCCAATTTGGCTAATGCGACAAGCTGGTAGATATTTGCCTGAATATATGGTAGTAAGAAAAGAGGTGAAAAATTTTTTAGAATTTTGTTATGATGTAGATAAGGCAACAGAAGTAACACTCCAACCGATAAAACGTTTTGGCTTTGATGCAGCGATAATTTTTTCTGATATATTAGTATTGCCTCATGCTCTTGGTTGGGAAGTAGATTTTAAAGAAAATATTGGACCGGTACTAAAGCAATTTAAATCAAAAGAAGATTTTAAATATTTACAAGATAATTCAAATGATAAATTAGAAAAAGTATATGAAATAGTAAAAAAAGTAAGGAAAGAATTACCTAAATCTACTTCTCTAATAGGTTTCGCAGGTAGTCCTTGGACAGTAATGACTTACATGTTAGAAGGAAAAGGTAAACAAGACTTTAGAGTTAGCAAAAAATTTATTTATGAAAATGAAGAATTAGCAAAAGAATTACTTAATTTTATTACAGAAAAAACAATTCATCATCTTATAAATCAAATAAAATCAGGTGCAAATATAATAAAAATCTTTGATTCATGGGCTGGTATTTTACCAGAAGAAGAATTTAAAAAATTTGTAATAGAACCAACGAAGAAAATAATAAAGAGTATAAAGGGAGTTTTTCCTGATATTCCTATTATTACTTTTCCTAAAGGTGCAGGGCTTTTATATGAAAAATTTTTAGAAGAAGTACCAATGGATGTTTTAGCTATTGACCCATTAATACCGCTTGAGAAAATGAAATTGTGGAGTAATAAAGTAACAGTGCAGGGTAATTTAGATCCGGTAATATTGCTTACTAATAAAAAAATAATAGAAGAAAAAATCCATAAAATTTTATCAATAATGGAAAATAAGAATTTTATTTTTAATCTGGGACATGGTATTTTACCGGAAACACCGCCAGAAAATGTAGAATTTTTAGTAGAATGCATTAGGGAATATGAATATAAATAAAAAAAGAATAGCAATAGTGCTTTTCAATTTAGGAGGTCCAGATAGTCTTAAATCAGTGAAGCCATTCTTATTTAATTTGTTTTATGATAAAGCTATTATTAATCTGCCTAACCCGCTACGTTATATTATTGCTAAATTAATATCTATAACGAGAGAAAAGAAATCTCAAAAAATCTATTCTTTAATAGGTGGAAAATCGCCTTTACTTGAAGAAACAGAGAAACAAAAATTAGCATTGGCAGAAAATTTAAAACAAGCTACCAATGAAGATTTTAATATCTTTATAAATATGCGTTATGCCTCACCGAAAATAGAAGAAACCATAAAGCAAATAAAAGAATATAATCCTACAGAGGTGATATTATTACCCTTATATCCACAATTCTCAACAACAACTACAGGTTCATCGGTAAAGAATTTTTTAAGTAACTTTGATTTTAATACTCCAGTTAAAGTTATTTGTTGTTATCCAGTAGAAGAAAATTTTATAAAAGCTCATACTGCTTTAATAAAAGAAAAAATATTTGATAAAAACTCTAGAGTATTATTTTCAGCTCATGTTTTGCCTAAAAAAATAATAGATGCAGGAGATCCATATAGTTTTCAAGTAGAAGAAACAGTAAAAGCAGTAGTTAAAGAGTTAAATATAAAAGATTTAGATTATAAAGTAACTTATCAAAGTAGAGTAGGACCTGTAGAATGGTTAAAGCCAAATACGGAAGATGAAATAGAAATAGCAGGGAAACAAAATAAAAATATAATAATTGTGCCTATAGCTTTCGTTTCTGAACATGTAGAAACATTAGTTGAACTCGATATTGAGTATAAATTAATTGCAGATAAGTATAAAATAAAATATAATAGAACCCCAACACTTAGCACAAATAAAATTTTTATTAAAAGTTTGACAAGTACTTTATTAAAATTTATTAATAAAAAAGAGGATGATTTTTTAGTAGCTAGTAGTAATAGTGAAAGAATATGTCCTGATAAATTTAGTAAATGTTTGTGCTTTACCTCATTCCTACATAGGCGGAATCCAGTAAATAAAAAATTATAAAAACAAAATAAGGATAGAAAATGGCAAGTTACTACCTATGGTTTAAATCAATTCATCTAATTTCTGCAATATGCTGGATGGCTGGATTATTATATTTACCACGAATATATGTTTATCATACTAAGGTCAAAGTAGGTAGTGAAACAGATAAGACTTTCCAAATAATGGAATTAAAGCTCCTTAGATTCATCATGAATCCCGCAATGATTAGCACCTTTATATTTGGTTTAATAAATGCTTATATTTATGGATTTGCTGCCCTTGATGCTTGGTTTCATGTTAAGATGTTTGCAGTATTAATTTTAGTAATATTTCATGGCTTACTTGCAAGATGGCGAAAAGATTTTGCCATTGGCAAGAATGTTCATTCAGAAAAATTTTACCGCATAGTAAATGAAATCCCTGCCATTTGCATGATTGTTGCGGTTATTATGGTTATAGTAAAACCTTTTGACTGATATATGTAATAGTAAACTGATTTGAATGCACGTAGTACGTTGTTTTCTTAGTCTCTTATCTTTTTAAAAAAATCTTTCATTAATAAGGCAGAATCTTCAGCAAAAATTCCACTATATATCTCCGGTCGGTGAAAGCAGGCTTTGCTGTTAAAATATCTCAAATTGCTCTCAACTGCTCCATGTTTTGAATCAGAAGCACCATAAAATAAACGTTTCAATCTGCTATGAGCGATAGCTGCCGCACACATAGCACAAGGTTCTAGAGTAACGTAAATATCGTAATCGCTTAAATTTTTGGAAGATATAATTCTGCATGCTTCATTAATTGCGATAATTTCAGCATGATAAAGAGCATTATTTTTTTCTTCTGTGTTGTTATAACTTTTAGATATAATTTTCTGATTTTCTCTATCTACAATAACTGCTCCGACTGGTACTTCATTTTTGCTAAAAGCAATTTCTGCTTGTTTTAAAGCTTCTTGCATGAAAAAATTATCAAAATTCATCTGACAATATATTCACGATAATTGACATGCTCTTCCACCCCATAAGGATCTTGGTGGATTATTATTTCAGAGTCAGGGAATTCTTGTAATATTTTAAGTGCAATTTCATCGCTAATTTCGTGAGCATCATAAAGCGACATATTACCATCCATTTCTAAATGGCATTGTATAAAAGCTTTTTGAGCAGCATATCTAGTTTTCATTTCATGCATACCTTTTACGCCTCGATGCTTATTAACTATTGCAATAATTTTTTGTCTGTCTTGTTCTGGTAGTTCATGGTCAACTAAATTTTTAAAAGCTTTTTTGAATAAGGAATAAGAAGTATGAAATATATATAATGCAATAACTACCCCAAATAAAGGATCAACAAACCAAAAACGATCACTTAAATTTAAAGAAATAATTACTATAACATTAGTAAGTAAATCGGTAAAATAATGTAGCTTATCGGCTTTAATTATATCTGATTTAGTTTTTTTTATTACATAGGTTTGATAAAGCACTAAGATAATTGTTAAAAATATACATATGTACATTATCATCGTACCATCGCTAATATTTTCCGGTTGTGTTTTTTCAAATAAGGATTTGATAGAGGAAAAACCGACAAAAAAAGCTGAGGCAAAGAAAAATATTGATTGAGAGAAAAGTGTTAAATCCTGCATTTTTTCATGCCCAAATCTGTGATGATAATCTGGTGGTTGCAATGCAAATCTTAAAGCTATTAAATTTATAAAAGAAGAAGTTATATCAAGCATTGAGTCAATCAAAGAAGCAAGTATTGATTGCGAATCAGTCACAAACCAAGCATATATTTTTACGCTTAGAATAATTAATGCCGTAATAACTGATAAGTAAGATGCCGATTTTATTAATAAATTCCGACTATTAATGTCCATAAATAATATTTCTAATTCCTTTTAGTAGTTTAACAAAGAAAATATAAAATTCAATGATATACTCGTTTAATTTGAAAAATTGGCTACGTCATCCTACAAGTACTTCGGTACTCACGTATTATTATACGCTGCGTTCCTCGTCTTGTGGATTCCTTGCTCTTTTCTAAATTAAACTTCGTCTATCTAGGCATTCCTAACTAAATATAGATAGTAATAAATTTTTATTAAAAAGTAAGAGTATGGAGTTGTAAATCATATCAATAGCTTTACTATATCGTTTAGTTTTTCTATTAAAACGAGCAAGATAGTGTCTAAGTAA
>CAJYCS010000104.1:0-29267 GCA_913697995.1 Stiretrus anchorago | reverse complement strand
TGTTTCCCTTTTACATAACCGTTCTTTACTCTCTCTTCTTTTCCGCACTTCTTGCATCTTCCTTCCATATTAAAATCCTTTTCTTTCCTTTGATTTTAATACTTTCTTTTATCCCTGTCTATACTTAGTTAGTAATGCCTCTTTTTAAGAAAATATGAAATATTAATTTTGAAAAAAGTATACTTGTTATTTGAAAAAAACTTTCAGAAATAGTAAGGATTACTATCTCTGAAAAAAGGAGGGGAAGTAATGCCTTAAGATTTAAGGCATTACGGCTAGCTAATTAAGTTAGATTTGCATGCAAAAGCTTAAATTGTAAGCAAGTTTAAATTAACCAACTATATTATTTAAAGGTTTAGTGAACGTCTGCAACAACATGACTTCCTAATAATTCAGGGTTATAGTCAGCAACAGCTTTACTATAATCACCAACATTATAACCACCGCCACCTTTTGCAGGATCACTATCTATTGAAGCATCCCAACCGCTGACATTTCCAAGACCTTTATCACCAACAAAATATTTATTGATTTCTCTTTGATCTGCAACAGTATTGACTTTTCCATTTAGGTGTTTGCCAAACATAGTACATAGACCAGTCATTGCATAAAGTTCTTTTGGAGTTAAGTTCGTCCAAATTTCTGAAAGCTGTTTAATTGCACCTTTTTTGCTACCATCTGTATCGTTAGCAGCATCACCTTCAAGAGAAAGTCTAGCACACTCAAACAGATTAGCATTTGAACCTTGACCAAATTCCATAGACATACCGTTAACAAGCGATGGTGTGATACCTGCATCATGTAATTTTTTAAGGAATGTTGTACCGTTTCCATTAAAGCCCATTAAGCCAGGAGCCCCGTCTACAGGTAAGGTATAAGAAATTTTTATGTCTGGTTTTGCTTTTATTACTTCTGTTATAGCTGCAATATGTCTATCTAAAGCATCTGTATGACCTAAGAAACCACCTTCAAAGTCAATTAAGGTTAATCCATAATTTGCAATAGCTTTTAAATAAATATCAACAATTTTCTTAACGTCTGATATTGGAGCTTCTATTGGTTCATTTGATGCACCACCAAAAGATAAAATTACATCACCGCCATTTTTTCTAATACCATTAATATATGTTTTGTAATAATTAGAAATTGTTACATCACCATCATATTCTTGGCTATCAATTCCATCATACATCTTTAAATTACCGCCCCAGCAAGCTTTATGGCTTCCACTAGCAGTATCAAATGCAGCTGTAATAAATCCTAAGAAATAACCTTTTAAATTATATTCCGCAGCCCATTTATCAATAGGAGGGGTTGGCCAACCAGTTGAATCAACAAAAGGAGAACCTTTAATCCAATTACCAGCATTCCATTTTGCAGGACCTTTTAAAGCTTCATCTGTAGAAGCATAATATGCACTAGAAGCAGAAGTATTACCTGCAAAGTCAACTGCTGAAATATTAACTTGATATTTTGTATTAGCAGCTAAATTCTTTAAAGATATACTGTTAGTGGTGGTACTTGCTTCATGATCCGTTGTTTCATTAGTTGCTCTATATTTTACTATATATTTATCAACACCTGTTTCTTCATCTATACTTGGAGTCCAGTTTAAAGAGAAACCTGTAGGACCAGAAGCAGCTGTTACTATATCTTCTACTTTGGTTGGAGGAGTATGATCGTCAGGTATTACAATAGGCTCACCATTAAAGGTAAAATCAGTAGGTAATGTAGGATAAACAGAAGTACTAGAAAAATTAACACCAAAAGTTAAAGTTGTAGAACTTTTAGCTTTTAATAGTGCCATATGCTCTGACAAACTTCCTTTAATTACAGGTCCGGTAAATGTTTGTTGAGCGAAACCTGTATATGCTCTAACTTCACCACTTATATTTGCTAACTAATATCAAAACTTATTGCAGGAGAATTTACATCCAGCTCTGTATTATTTCTAACTGTAATATCTAAAGGAACGAACCAATCAGCTTGGTCTTTTCCCCATTTTGCCGTAATCATATAATGTAATGGCATAATAACCTCCATATAATTTATTAATTTGAAATTAAAGATAGATTGAATAACAAAACTATCTTTATAATTATATGATTACTAAAGTTTTTGATGCTAAACAAGAAATTATAAACTAAGTAGTTGAAAAAATTATATAACATTACAAAGAAATTATACTATTAGAAATTAAGATTTATTAATTAAATTTATATTTTACTGAAGTTGGCAGTAAATATTGAACGTGTGTATAATATTTATTATATTAATAAATATTAATTAAATTGTTATTTTACAATGTAAAAAAAATCACACCTACCGGTAAAAATATCTTTAATAGAAAATCTAGAAAAGAAATAGCAGAAGATTTAATGACAAGTTATAATTTAAATAAAATCATGCCCAAATGTAAATTATATCGCTATCTTTACCCAAAAATAAAATTTTTTAATACAAAAGATAATATCTTTTTAAAATACTATTAATTTTCCTAAAAAAATATAGTAATTTAAGTAGGTATACATTAAAGATTAAAATTATAATAAGTTATTAGAGTTATGGAAGATATTGACATTTGGCAGAATAAATTTGAAGCTTGCGATTATGGCAAGAAGCTAATTGATAAAATTAAAGAATTAAACATCACAGCAAAAAATCCTATAAATATTGAAGAGATCGAAAAAGGACTTTACTATGCCCATAAGTATCACGAGGGACAAATGCGTCAATCAGGTAAGCCTTATTATACTCATCCAATAGAAGTAGCAATAATGTTAGCCGAGTTTGCAGCTCATGAAGCACCAAAGCTTTACAAATCTTATATGATAATTGTTGCTCTGCTTCATGACACAATAGAAGATACTCATTTAACACATGAGGATATTAGCAAAATTTTTGATAAATATATTGCAGATAATGTAGAACGCTTAACAAGAATTAAACCTCATGGGAAAATAAGCTCTGGAGAAATGTTAATTTTATTAATTCAAGAAAAAAAATATGATATAGCACTTATCAAAGTATTTGATCGTCTACATAATTTACAAACCATAAATGCTAAGTCTCCTGACAAAGCATTAAAAACAGTTAAAGAAACTATAGAAAGCTTTTTACTTATAGCTGCATATCTTGAGATAAGAACAATAGAGCAGCAATTATTAAATGTGTGTGTTATTTATAGAACAAAATTTCCCTTCAAAAGGTGAACAAAATGACTTACTTAATACAACAAATTTTAAAAACTCTATTTTAGACTCGCAAAATGATTTTAAATAACGAGTTAAAATTTTAATGCATTAATCAAATCGCTTTTATATCTCCAATGTGCTGCTCCGCCGCTTTCGGCATGATGATGCATATTTTCATCGCGTATCTGTATTTCTATTCTATATTGATCTTCAGTTATAATAACAGTATGTAAAGATTGGTAACCATTTGGTTTAGGATTATCAATATAATTTTTCAGCTTATCTTTTTCATACTCATATAAATTATGTACTATTTTTAAAGTTTTATAGCATTTTTCTTCATCTAATACCACTATCCTAATTGCGAAAATATCCGTTAATTGTTCTATTTTTATCCCCTTACGATACAACTTATATAAAATTGATACGGGATGTTTAATTCTACCTGTTATTTTAGCGGTAATATCATGTTTAGATAAATTATGACTTAAATGTTTAATAACTTTTTGAAACAACACTACCTCCTTAATTTATTAGCAGTAGCAAATCAATTTTTATAATTGCTATTATAAAGAAAAGTTGTAGAAATCAAGGTTTGAGGTCATTTCCTCGCCCGATTTCAAAATAAAATTATTATTTATCTTATTATAAAGATTATAAGCTTTTGCTTAATTCAATCAATTAAAGACTAAAGGTTGAGAGGTGTATTATAATTAATTAAAAATTACTTGCAATATTAAATCTCAAGTAATTAAGCAAATAAATTTTAGCCTTAAACCAGTAACTAAAAAATTTTTATTTTTACCTCTTGAACTAATGAAAATAAAATATTATAGTATGTACATTTAAAATATTTATATAATTTGGAGGTTAAAATGTCTTTTAAACCATTATACGATAGAATTGCAATAAAGCCTATCGAACATGAGGAAAAAACTAAGGGCGGAATTATTATTCCAGATACTGCTAAAGAAAAACCAATGCAAGGTGAAGTTGTAGCAGTTGGCAAAGGCATTCGTAATGAAAAAGGCGAAGTGCATTCTTTAGAGTTAAAAGTAGGTGATAAAGTTCTATACGGTAAATGGGCTGGTACTGAAATTAAAGTCAACGGTGAAGATCTCATCGTAATGAAAGAAAGCGATGTATTTGGTATTATTAATTAATTATTTGTTTTAAGGAGAATTTAAATATGGCAACAAAACTTATTAAGCACGGCTCAAAAGCACGTGAGCAAATGCTAGAAGGTATTGATATTTTAGCTGATGCAGTAAAAGTTACTTTAGGTCCAAAAGGCAGAAACGTACTTATAGAGCAATCATTTGGTGCACCAAAAATTACTAAAGACGGTGTTACTGTCGCAAAATCTATTGAATTAAAAGACAAAATTAGAAATGCTGGTGCTCAATTATTAAAGTCAGCCGCTACTAAAGCTGCTGAAGTTGCAGGTGACGGAACAACTACCGCAACTGTTCTTGCTAGAGCTTTAGCACGTGAGGGTAACAAGCTTGTTGCTGCTGGTTATAATCCAATGGATTTAAAACGTGGTATGGATTTAGCGGTAAATACAGTATTAGAAGAAGTTAAAAAAGCTAGTAAAAAAATCGATAGCCAAGAAGAAATAGCACAAGTTGGTACTATATCCTCAAATGGTGATAAAGAAATTGGTGAGAAAATCGCTAAAGCGATGGAAGAAGTTGGCAAAGAAGGCGTAATAACTGTTGAAGAAGCAAAGAATTTCAGCTTTGATGTTGAAGTAGTTAAAGGAATGATGTTTGATAGAGGTTATTTATCACCATATTTTGTAACGAATTCTGAAAAAATGGTTGCTGAACTTGAAAATCCTTACATCTTATTATTCGAGAAAAAATTATCAAATCTACAACCAATGCTACCTATCCTTGAAGCGGTAGTACAATCTTCTCGTCCATTATTAATTATTGCTGAAGATGTTGAGGGTGAAGCTCTTGCAACCTTAGTAGTAAATAGATTACGTGGTGGTTTAAAAGTTGCAGCTGTAAAAGCTCCAGGCTTTGGTGATAGAAGAAAAGCCATGATGGAAGATATTGCTATTCTAACTAATGGTGAGCTTATAACCGAAGATTTAGGCATGAAGCTTGAGAATGTTAGCCTTAAAAGTTTAGGTCATGCAAAAAGAGTTACAATCTCTAAAGAAAATACTGTAATTGTTGACGGTAGCGGCGATAAGAAAAACATCCAAGAGAGAGTATTACAAATTAAATCACATATCGCTGAAACTACTTCTGACTATGATAAAGAAAAATTACAAGAGCGTTTAGCTAAACTTTCGGGCGGTGTTGCTGTACTTAAAGTTGGCGGTGCTACTGAAGTTGAAGTAAAAGAGCGTAAAGATCGCGTTGAAGATGCACTTGCTGCTACACGTGCTGCTGTTGAAGAAGGCGTTGTTGCTGGTGGTGGCGTGACATTACTACATGCTTCCCAAGCTTTAAAAGATCTGATAGTAGAAAATAAAGACCAACAAGCAGGTATTGAGCTAGTAATCGAGGCTTTAAAAGATCCAATAAAACAAATCGTTGAAAATGCTGGCGAAAATGGTGGTGTAGTAGTTGGTAAATTATTAGAGCATAAAGATAAGAATTTCGGCTTTAACGCTCAAGATATGCAATATGTTGATATGATTAAAGCAGGAATTATTGATCCGGCTAAAGTAGTGCGTACTGCTCTGCAAGATGCAGCTTCCGTTGCTTCACTGATTATTACTACAGAAACCTTAATCGTTGATGAGCCTGAAGATAAAGAAAACCCAATGCCAATGCGTGGCGGTATGGGTGGCATGGGCGGAATGGGAGGTATGGACTTCTAACGCCTCATTGTCATTGTTTGCGTAGATCATTTTCTCGTCATTGCGAGGAAAAACTTTAAGTTTTGACGAAGCAATCTTATCATTATTTCCTGAGATTGCCACGCGGTCTTCGACCGCTCGCAATGACGACTTGGCATCCACGCAACAATGCTAGTCATAGACGACGAAGCAATCCAGTAAAAAATGCTAATATTATTAGTATTTTTTATTATTTTCTGGATCTAGTTCCCAAGCCACGGGATGACACAAAGGGCGTTTTTCGATCCACGCAAGCAAGCCTTAAGCCGGAATAACAAACAATCTACGTAATATCATCGCTACAACATAACACTAAAAAATTACCACCCTACTTTTTCTGCAATCTAATTAATTCCTATTTAAAAAATTAGCATTTACTTTACAATTTATTAAATTTATTTTATAATTTATACCTAATTTGTATTAAGTATTTATTATGAAAAAGTCTAAATCTCCTACTGAATTAAAATTTAATTTTATAACCTTAGATAAAGATAAGGTACTAAAATTTGTACCGGCTCTCCCTATAATTTTACAAGATAATGCGTGGTCAAAACTTTCAAATATGAAAGGTTCTATAGAAGCTGGAGCAGAGATAATAATAAATATTTTGAATTTTTTAAGTGGTAATAGTTCAGCAGTAAAAAAAATTCCTATTAACACAAATAAGAATATGAAATTTTTTGTGTTAAAAAGTTTGTTTAACAATTATGAGTATAAAAATATTCAAGAACATAAAGCACTAAGGGAAGTGTTAAGAAAATATCATCCTGAGCAAAAATCTAATGGAGACATTACCTTTTTAGTAAATAATGCTATTTACACTGAAAAATTTTCTAAAAGTGTAAAAACTGAAGTAGATAATTCTATAGAAAGTATTTTCTCACAGCTTGAAATAATGAAAATGGCATTAGAGTGTAGCATAGAGAATAATCACTATGAAGTAGCAGAAAAATTATTTACCGATATATTTTCAAATGCAAGAACAAATTTGGATTCAATATTCTCTCAACAAGAATATGTTAATCATAAAAAATATACGACTATTCTGTTTGACTTAGTAAACAAGTTTATGTCTGTTGAATATCAAATTAAAACTATCATAGATCTAACCTCTCACTTAAAGCATTATTTTAATATTACAGCAGAATCTACAGATATATTAATTAATAATAAACATTCAAATGAAGCTGAAGAATTGCTTACAGCAGCACTTTATAATATCACTATAGATAATAAGCCAAAAAACCAAGATATAGGTTGGTGTTACTATAAATTAGGTTATCTTAATCATAGAAATGGACAGAGAGAATATGCTGTAGAGTGCTATAAGAATGCTTTGGACAAATTACCAGCTACAGATAAATATATTATACAAACTATTAATTATAATTTATGGGGTATTTATAGTTATTATGATGCTGATAATAATATAGAAGCGTTATTAAATCAAATGCCGGAATCTAGCCTTAAAGATTTGCTAAAATTAGGCAGAAATTTAACAAATATTACTACTTCCCAATTAGATAATATTAACCGCTCTGATTTACAACCTGAGCATACTCAAATGTTTGATCTTTATAAATATAGTGCTAAATATAATGCTCTTTCAATTGATCAAAAAAGTAGTAAAAAAACACGCTTTACAAAAGATTTAAATACAATAATCAAAAAAAATTCTGACATTGATAAATTATTAGCCCTCTCAGTAGCTATTTACACAGAACAATTTGATATAGCTCGCAACATATTAAATACAGTTCCAGAAAATGAAATAGAGAAGTGTAAGAAGTTAAATTTATCGCTCTTAAGAAGCTATCTTGATCCAGATTCTATAATTTATGATGCAGATGAATTAAAAAAAGAAGAGAAAGTTGAAGTTCTTAATGCTGCTAATACTTCTTTAATGGCTGAAGATAAAAGTGAGCTAGTTTCTAAAAACGTCCAAAAAGTTTTACAAAATGTTGAAAAGGTTTTAGAGTTCCATCCACAAAATGAAGAAACTTTAGAAATTGGGATAAATGCTGCTTTACTTAATAATGATCTAGAAAAAGCTAAGGAATATGCAAACCAATTAAGTAAAGAAAAACAAGAAGAAATCTTTATAGGTGATTCTGAAGAAGCTCCAGAAATAGATTATTTAGATCGTTTACTTGCACAATATGATGCTAAGAAAATTCATCAATATTATCAGGATAAAAAAGAACAACAGCTTCATATATTAAGTCAGAAAATTACCCATTATACCACTTCATGGAATATTCCAGGAAAAGGTCAGATTAAAAGTACCGAAGCTACTTATATTGGTAAATATAAGGGACAAGATTGTTATAGTATTATTGATGATAAAGTGAAGAAATCAATTGGTTCTTTATTGCCTCGTTTTGAGAAAGCAATGGAGAAAGGAATAATACATCATCAATATGGTATAAATGGAGTAAAATTTATTGAAGAAAAGGCTATTGAAATCAAGGTTAGAGCTGATAAAAGGTTATTAGCAAGTGAAATTTATGAAAACTCAGGAAAAGAGTTATTAATAAATTTTGATCATGAAGCTAATCATAAAGAAGCTGAAATATTTATTAATGGTCACCACTTAGAAATATACCACGAATAAATGAAAAATTGATAAACGAGTATGTCAATGTGTTATATTTATCACATTTGGTACAATAATTTTATCTTCCAAACAAAATACTTATTTATTAATAAAAATTAATATGTTAAAAACTTATTAATAGGTAGTGTTATGAAAAGCAAATTTTCAGCAAGTATACTTAGTCTTAATTCCTATACTCAAAACCCTGTTATTAATGACATAAAAAAATTGGCAGAAGAATTAAAAGTTAGATCAGCTTATAAAATAGCTCCAACCAAATTTTCCATGGAGGAAACATATAATCAAATATTATATGCTTTACAAACTGTAAAATTTGCCAAAGCACATATAAAAGAACCAAATCTTGGTATAAATGAAACTCAAGAATGGTGCAAAAAATTAAATGATTATGGCATTGTTGTTACTTGTTTATTAGCTGAAAGTGTTAATAAATCTATATTAAGTTTTTTGTCATTTAAAAAAGATAATAAAATATTAGATTTTTTATCATCTTATTTTTTAGATAACGCTTCTGAAGCTCTTAAAGAAACTATGCCGAAAGAGTTTATAGATAAATATAACATGACTAACGCTGTAAAATTACTCAGCAATGAAAAAATAAAAAGTTATTTGAAAGAATACGCAGGATCTAATCAACAACCAATTTCTGCTTGTAGAGATACTACAACTGCTATTCATGAAGAAGAAAATGTTGAAACTATGGGAGGTGATGTAGCACCTGCGACTTAATCTTTATAATTTTCTTGCAATATAGATTTAACCTTATTTAAAGAACTTGTTAAAGCTAGTACGAGATAAATTTTATATTTCGTACTAGCTATACTAGCTTAATATTAATTAATATCAAAACTCCATTCTATTCCTAAATCACCAAGGACTTCTTTAGCTTCAAGTTCAAGACTCACATAATTATTGTAATACTCTTCAAATACTAAAGCTAAAGAAGAAATATTTAAAAATTTATCTACTTTTTTGCATAATAAATTAATATTTTTAACTTTTTCTACTTCAAAATCGTTTATTGCTTCTTTTATAATAGATAATTTATCTTGTAAATCTTGCTCAATTATACTTATATCTAATCCTGCTACTTCTAAGCTTTTAAGATATTTTTGACCATCTATAATAACGTTTAAAAAAGTTTCTACAGTTGATTTGGCTTTTACATATTTATTATTTAAAAAATTTCTAAGCTTAGAAATTTTTTCTTCATCATTAGCAGTTTTTAATAATAATAAATTTGGTACTAAATTTTCCGGATTATTTTTATAATACTCAATAGAAGATTTGAATTGCTCTTGGTCTAATTCTTCATATTCAGGAATTTCAAATTTATCCGGAACAATAAAAAATTTTAGATTTTCTTGAATAAATTCTTGAGTTTTTTGATCAATTAACGCTTCTCTTTTCTGATCAATAAGATTTAAAAATACCTCACTAGGTAATACGTCTTTAAGATCTGGATTTAATAATTTTTCAATTTCGTTATTTAATATATCTACATTATCTTTAAATGGATTTTCCAATTCTTTGAGTTTAGATATAAAACTAGTTTCAGGTTTAATGAATTCAGTTATCTTATTACCATAATTATCTAAAACTTCTTTTAATTTTTTAGGGGTTTGGCATTCTGCTATTAGATGTTTTGTAAAATTATTATAAATATTACCGCAATATGCTTCATAAATATCATTTGGGGTATTGATAAACCATAATAATTTTCCTGCTTCTGATTCTTCTGATATTTCAAGGTTTCTTTCATTAGCTACTAGAAAGCATATTCTTTTTAAAGCTAAATTCTTTGCAGGTAATATATCCTCATTTTCATAGTTTGCTTTAGGACTAGATAAAATATCACTGCTTTTAATAAGCCGTAATATTTATCTTTTACTTTTTCAGAACTTAAAGAGTTAATAAAACCACTTTCATATTTTTTAAAATTAATTCCACTAGCTGCATATAATAATTCACCAGTTGCATAAAATAACTGGATATCATAAGAAGTATAAGAATTCTTAGTAAGAAAATTTATTACTTTTTCAGGAGCTATAGATATTAATTTTTTTCAGTAAAACTTTCATTACATGGTTCTTTAGAATGAACTTTTGCGTATAATAAATGGTCTAGAACATCACTTCCCTTTCTATCTTTATGCGTAACTTGTTCTTTTAACAAATTATTATCTTCTAATAATTCTATAATAAAGTTTGTAGATTTTGTTAAGTTAGCTAGTACTGTCCTAATTAGCGGGGTCGTTTTATCATTACTATCTTGGACAGTAAAGCAATCAATAGGAATGTCTTTTTCTTTCAGTAATTTTAATATTTCTACAACTTTTTTATCATGTTCTTTTTGATCTTGTATTGTCTTCTCTTGATCATAATCTTGTATATTGAAAAGATGTAGTATGCTGGTTTTACCAGTATCATCTACTGTTTTAATATTAGCCCCCTTGTCTAACAACATTTCAATCCCCTTTATATTGAGATGTCTAAATGCTTCAATAAGTAACGTTACTCCATTTTTTCTATTTTCAGATTCTTCTATTTCAAATTTCTCACTGATCAAATTAGGATTTTCATCAATCAATTGAGAAAGTTCTTGTATATTTCCTTGCTCTAAATATTTACGAGCTTTTATTATTAAATTAGAAATGTTAGGCATATGACCCTCCTGGATTTTAAGTTAATAATTTCCCTCATAATAGTTAACAAAAATTAATAATCAAGAGCTAATTACCATAAAATATGAGCTTTAATAAAATTTGTCTTGGATTTTAAATATGCTATATTTGATATAAAAAACTATATTTATGATTTCTGATATTTCTTTTTTACAGGATTTTGCTGAGTTTATTATAAGTAAATTTGGTAAGGAAAATTTGCGTAAAGAACTCAAAATAATATTGCCGAATAGCCTTTCTTGCACCGAGTTAAAGGGGCTTTTAACTGATAATTATAATGTGCAGAATTTACCTATTATTATCCCATTCAATACTATTATTTCAAAAAAAGATTCTTCTGAAAATTATATGTCTAAAATGGAAGAATTATTTACCCTATCAAAAATAATCACCGAATATAAAAAATTAGATTTTACTCCTGAGGAAGCATTAAAAGCTGCTGGAATTTTAAATAAGCTATTTGCTGATTTAGTAAATAATAATGTCGATATAAAATTAATTGAGACTTACAATAATTCAGAATATTGGCAGAATATTTATAAATTCTTAGAATATAGTTTTTTAAAATGGCAAAAAAACGAAAAGCAAAGCAGTAATAATTATAAATTAAAATTGCTTTTGGAAGAGATAGCAAAGACTAAAACCAGCTGTAAACAGGTAATATTAGCCGGCATATTTAAGCCTGATTCTTTTTTAAAGAAATATGAAGAAGAACTGCAAATAATTAAATATAATGAGATAAAACTAGCTCACAATAACATATATTATTATGAGCCTACGGATATTTATGAAGAAGCTGAGCAGATAGCTCACATATGCAAGCAGAATGCGGATAAAAAAATAGCTATTGTTATAAATAACAATAAATTGAAAAAGATATATTGTAACTATTTAGATAAATATGAGTTAGTGTTTGAAGATTTGATAGGTAACGATCTAAAACTAACAAATGTAAGTAGCTTACTAATATCTATCATCAATATATTATGTAATAATTTTGATTTGAAACTTTTATTTTTACTACTTAAAAACCCTTTAATAAACTGCACTAATATTCAAGAACTTGAGTTATTATTATCAGGTAAAAATCGTTTTATATCTTCACCAAAATATTTACTACAATTACAATTTGATAGTGAGGAACTAAGAAGTTATTGCCATAATTTAGTAGATATTTTGTTTGCTACAAAACCTTATACTATCAAGGATATATTAGTGCTTTCTAAAGAAATTTCTGAGAAGATTTTACCGGATATTTGGGAAAAGGAGGGAGGAGCTGAGCTATCAGAGTTCTTAAATAATTTAACAGAGTTTAGCGGTAGTATAAACGTCAGTAAAAAAGATTTTCCTAAAATTTTTACTTTATTACTTTCTAACGTTAAATATTATAAAAATATTGAATCTAAGATAATTATCGGTTCACCTGAAGAACTTGCTTTATCTCGTTTCGATTTAGTTATGTTACCACATTTTAATAGCGATAATTGGAGTAATACTACCACTACTCACCCTTATTTAAGTAAAGAAGCAAAGCAAATATTGAATATAGATTATGATGAAATTACTCCGAAATTATACTCAAATTATTTTGATTTGTTATTACAAAATGAAGAAGTAATCATATTAAATGCAAAAAAATATGCTGGAAAATTATCCACTCCTTGTAATTTATTTTTAAAGTTATCAAACAAAAATGTCATCCCGAATAAAAGTGTCATACCGCAACTTGATTGCGGTATCTTTGAAAGTATGTTTCTGGATCCCGTGGACAAGCCACGGGATGACATCGGAGGAATAAAAGCACACAGTACTTTTTTCCCAAATATATTATCTGTAACGGATATAGAAACTTTAATCAGGAATCCATATGGTTTTTATGCTAAGAAAATTCTAAAGCTACGGACTCAAGATAAGATATGGGAAGAGCCAAAAATATCAGATTTTGGGAATTTTATTCATAAAGTTTTAGAAGAATATTCTAAGAATTATGACCAGCAAAATATGCTTGATCAACAGCAGGCTTTGCTAAATATTGGCAATAATATTTTACATAGCACTATTCTACCAACATATACAAAGAAAACTTGGCAAACAAAACTAACACTACTTAGCAAAGCTTTTATTCTATTTGATATGGAACGCAGAAAAAATTATCAAAAAATCTATTTTGAAATTAAGGGAGAGCTGAACTTAAATATAGCAGGACAGAATATAAAAATAATTGGTATAGCTGACAGGATTGAAATCAGTAAATCAAACTGCATAACTATATTAGATTATAAAACTGGTACTATCCCAACTAAAAAGGAAATAGAACTAGGGCTTTCACCTCAGCTTATTATAGAAAGTTTGATGATACTCGAAAACGGCTTTAATATATCTCATTCCTACGCTCCCCTATGTCATTCCTGCGAAAGCGGGAATCCAATTGAAGACATCACCATTGCCTACGTAAAAATAACTAGCACCGAGCCTTATGTAAAAACAACAGAAATAAGTTTAAGCATGGAAACACTAGAAAAACATAAACAAGGATTAATAAGGCTGCTTGAATATTATGTTAAAAACAAGTCCTTTGTTTATGATTTGGATTTATCAAAATATAATGATTATTTGCATCTGAGGGGGTAGTATTTGTTATTATGATGAAAGCGTTATTACATAAATCAAACACTGTCATCCCGCGAGCTTGTAGCGGGATCCAGTTAAAAATATCAATTTTATTGATATTTTTATTTATTTTCTGGATACCGTGGTCAAGCCACGGTATGACAGGTTTTGTACCAAATCTACTATTTCATCAAAATTTTCATGCCTTTTATTTGTTTCTGCCCATTTTATAGCTCTATCAATTATCTCATTGTTATTTTTATTATAAAGCCACATTTCATTATCAGGAATAAATTTACCAGGTTTAATTATTATAGTACCATCTATTAACGTTAAAACTTGGATTTGTTTACCAGCGTATTTTTTCCCAAGTGATACCTGCCCGTTAGCTCCAACTTGCTTTATTGTTTCTATGTGACTTTCTGCTATCATAATATTTTATTTACAAAATTCCTATTTTCCTATTTTAGTATATTTGTGTGTATAAAGCAATAGGAGTTATCACAAATCCATTATCAACTTAAATTTTTCACCATTACCGATAATTTTACTATCTGTGTTATAAATAATTGGATCATTGATTTTTTCATGACCGAATCTATCAGTTTTAAATACCGGTACTTTTAAATTATTTGCAAAATTACGCAGCACTAACATTGTGAGTTTAGAATCTTTATCAAACGTACCAAATATTATAGCCTTAATATTTTCAAGTAATCCAGCTTGTTTTAATTGGATTAAAGCACGATCTAACTGATAAGGAGCTACATTTATATCTTCTAAAAAAAGAATTTTACCAGCGGTTTTTATTTGCCATCTAGTCCCTATACTACTTAACACCATAGTTAGGTTACCGCCGGTTAGCTTGCCGCTAACAAGTTCGGTTGGTTTGGCTACATTGTTAAGAGCCGCTAAATCATTTATGACCGCTTGTTTTACTTTACCTTGCAATATTTCAGCAAGTTTTATAAAGTTATCTTGATCTTGTTCAGGTTTTAGCAAACCAGCTACATTAGTACCATGTATTGTTTTCCATCCCCATTCTTGCGATAAGAAAAGGTGCAAAGCTGTTATATCGCTATATCCTATAAAAAACTTTTCTTTATTTGGTTTTGAAAGTTTTAATAAATCAGGAATTAATCTTGCAGAACCATAACCGCCTCTTAAACTCCATACTATATTGTTAGATTCATTATATAAGGCATCTTTCAAACAATTAAATCTTATCTCATCAGTACTTGCTAAAAATGGTAAATCACCTTTGCTAAAACATTTAGCCGGCATATTTAAGTTAAGAGTTTTGATATTTTTTAAATCAGATAAAGTTTTGCTATCAGCACCTGAAGCCGGTGCAACGACATTAATTGGAATATTTTTTAATAATTGAGGTATTGCAGCTTGCGAAAAAGCTGATAATGAAGAAAATAGTAATATTAATGAAATTAAATTTCTAAGTTTCATGTTATTTATTATTAGAGTTTTACTATTATGTCATACCTAGCTAGGAGTGGCGTCGTTGCATCGCTCTTATGTCATTCTTAGCAACGGGGGGAATCCAAGATAAAGCGAGATAATCTACGCTTTTAGCTTTAAAAACTTGCTGTGTTTATGCTTTTTTTTTCCTAGATTCCCACCTATGCGGGAATGACATGATAAGGCAAGCCTTACACCGAACATTTCCTTAAGCTTGAAAGCTTGTATCTAAGTAAGAATATTCTGCACCACCCATTAGAACTTCCTCTTGCTCATGTAATTGCTGCTCATTCATATCAGATGCTCTTTTAAATAGATCAGGAATATTACTATCAGTATCAAGAGATGTTATTGTTGCAACTAAATCATTTACTTGTTGAAAATCTATTTGATCTTTAAAAAGTTTATAAGCGGCAGTAAGTGTCATTTCTTGTGATAATTTTTTCTTATCTTCACTGGATAGTTTATTCCAATAAAATGTTAATTCTTCTTTCTTTCCTGTATATAGTAGCTCTAAGAATTTTTTAAATTCAACTTCTTTACCATTAATAAGCGTTACTTTTTGATCATTTGTTTGCTGTGTCGGTACAGTAATATTATATTGCTTAATATTATCATCAAGTGCATTTTTAGTATTAGCATTAAGTTCAGATACTAACTTTTGATATAAATCTGGATTATTTTTAGCTTCCAAAACTTCTATTATTTTCTTAAATGCCTCAACTTGATCTGAATTGCTGCCAGTAGTGCTTGTCAACCAATTCCATTTAAAAGGTTGAGTACTCTCCCCACTAGATGGAACTTTAAGGTTAGCGTGTTCATCATCATATCCTATTCCGATTGCTGAAAGTTTCCCTTTATAAAAAGCTATATCCTTGCTTAATTCATTACGGGTTTCCTTAACCACTTCTATTGCTTGATCCCTAACTCTTTTTACTTCTCTTTCTATTTTTTTAAAGAATTTTGGCATAACTTTCTCCTTAATTTACTAATTATATACCCGCACCATACTCATATTTTATGATTATGTCAAACAAAACATTAACATAAATTAACTTTTTGGTATATCACAAGCGTGCAAATCCTGTTAAACTTGAATGTATTATTTTTATTCAAAATTGTACGATAAATTTGAATATTCTCAAGAACTCTTTGAACATAATCTCTTGTTTCTCGGTAAGGTATAAGTTCCATCCAATCAATAACTTTTCTCATATCCTTGATATTCCTTGGATCACCAAATCTATCTATCCATTTTGCAACATTGTGACTGCCAGCATTGTAAGAGGCAATCGATAAAATGTAAGATCCACGATGATCACCCAGTAATTGTTTAAAATGATGAGTACCAAGTTTAATATTATATGCAGGATTTCTAGTTAAATCTGCTACACTGCATTTAAGACTTATAGATTTAGCGGTTTCACAAGCAGTTTTATCAATAAGCTGCATTAAGCCCCTAGCATTTGCACTACTTACCGCTTTATGATCAAAAACAGATTCTTGCCTAATAATCCCATAAGCTAGATGAGGATCAATAGGAAGCCCTGCCAGATTATAAGGGGTTGGGAAAGCACAATTTGGAATAAAAATATTATTTTGAGCAGCAATTTTTGCAACATCAACCATATAGTTAGCATTATTAGTTGATTTAATAATATTTGTGATTACTAAAATTTCAGCAGGGTTTTTAGTCTCTTTAATAGCAGCTTTAGAATATATAACAGCTAATTTATTTTTATCATATTTAACTAATAATCTTATTGCTTTAATAATATCTTTATTTTCAATACTCTTTCTTTCTTCATTACTAACTATAGGTACAGGAGGCAATACTAAATTAGTTTTATTTAACTCAATATTTGCTACCTGACCATAAAAGGTAAAAGAGTATTTAGCAGCCTGTTCGTAAAATTGTTTAGCAGTTTGTTTATTGCCTTTCGCTTCATAACTTCGTCCTAACCAATAATATCCACGTGCTAAACTAATTGGAGTTTTAACAATTTTGATAAATTTATTAAAATGTGCTAATGCCTGATCAGGCTTCTTTAAAAAGCTTAACGATAACCATCCAGCCATCCACTCCTGTTCTCTTATCGTTTCAGGACAGGTAGCAAAAGGCAATGATGCTATTTTATAACTATTAGCAAAATCTTTATAATCGATAAACTCACGAGCATAATAGAGCTGTAAGCGACACCATTTAGCAAAATGCTTACGATTATTCTTTGCTTTCTTAAATAAAGTAATAATTTCACTAGTTGGTTTTTGCTTTTTCTTAGAATCTAAATAACGATATAACAGACCAGAAGTATAATATTTTTCAGGGACTTTTCTGAAAAGTTTTTCAGCATTTGGTGATTTATTTATAATAGCAATTTGAGCTCTAAAGGAGTTTTGATAATTACGATCTACATATTTTAGTGATTGCTCAGCTGATCTAATATCAGACTTCCAAAGATGTTCTTCTATTCGTTCTAAATGATCATTTGTGGTTAAATATTTCTTCCATCTGCTATAATATGCACTTTCTTCTTCAGGACTAAAATCAGCATATATCCAAGCATCTTTAATAATAGGCAATAATATTTTTTGATCATTAACTAAGCTACTTGCAGCTAATGCATAATATTTATAACCTTTACCAGTAAGGGGTGGATGCTTACTAAACCATTCAAAAATGGTTTTTTTATTTGTATTGCTATTTAAGTATCTTTCTGCTTTTTCTTCTAATAGCTTACCTTGAGGCCAATTTGGATTATCGCACAAAAACTTAATTACTTGCTCAAAGCTATTATTCGGATAATCGCTATCTAAAAATCTTTGCGAAACAATAATCTTTGTTAAAGCTTTGTTATTTAATTCCCTAGCTAACTGCTCTGCCTGTGACCAATTTTTTTGATCTACATATAAAAAAACTTGCTCAATATTATTGTCAGATTCAGCAAATACTTTAAAACTTGCTGCTAATGAGAGCAAAATAATAATTGGTAATTTTTTTATTATTTTCATATTTTTTAAATATATTAAGTTTTTCTTGTCACCCCGTGATTTATTCGGCATTGCCAGCGTGGATTGAAAAATGTCCTATATGTCATTCCTGCGAAAGCAGGAATCCAGAAAAAAAGCATAAATACAGCAAATTTTTAAAATTAAAAGCTCAATTTATCTCGCTTTATACTGGATTCCTGCTTTCGCAGGAATGACATCGGAACCACGCAATAATGCCCGCTCGCAATGACGATTTGGTATCTACGTAGGGCAAGCCTTAAGTTGACATGACATTGAAGCCATAAGCAACTAGATGACCATTAAATATTTATAGTTCTTTTATCCACCCCAAGAGCTGCTTCTCTGATTGCCTCGCTTAAAGTTGGGTGGGCGTGGCAAGTTCTTGCTATATCTTCCGCAGCTGCACCGAATTCCATATAAGCCGTAAGCTCGGCGATTAGAGTTCCTGCATCAGCCCCGATAATATGAGCCCCTAAAACCTTATCTGTTTTACTATCGGCAAGAATTTTTACCATCCCTTCAGTTTTACCTACTGCTCTTGCCCTACTATTGGCTAAAAATGGGAACTTACCCACTTTGTAGCTAACGCCTTTTTCTTTTAATTGCTCTTCAGTTTCACCAACGCTTGCTACTTCAGGGGAAGTATATATTACGCTTGGGATCAGGTTGTAATTTACATGACCCGCCTGCCCTGCCATAATTTCGGCGGCAGCTATCGCCTCTTCTTCAGCCTTGTGTGCAAGCATAGCACCCTTTACAGCATCACCAACTGCGTAAATATTTGGTACAACAGTTTGGAAATGCTCGTTAATCTCAATTCTACCTTGTTTATCTGTAGCAATGCCGACAGCTTCAAGACCTAAATTTTGTGTGCAGGCTTTTCTACCGACTGCCATAAGTACTACATCCGAAGTTATTACAGAGCTTTTACCCTCCTCTTCTATTGTAAGGTTAACTTTACCGGATTTTACTTCTGCAGATAATACTTTAGTCTTTAGCTTAAATTCTATACCTTGTTTCAGTTGAAGCTTCATAAATTGGCTAGCGACTTCTTTATCAAGCATTGGTACAATACTCTCAGCATATTCTACTACTGTTACTTTAGAACCTAGACGCCTCCAAACAGAACCAAGCTCTAAGCCAATATAACCGCCACCAACTACTATTAAATTTTCAGGCACTTTTGAAAGCCTTAATGCACCCGTCGAAGAGACGATAAATTCTTCATCAATTTTAATATTAGGTATTTCTATTACACTGGAACCGGTAGCAATTAGGATATTTTTAGCCGAAATCTGCTCTCCACCTACTTCAATAATATTATTAGATATAATTTTAGCCTCACCTTTTATTCTAGTAATTTTATTTTTAGCAAATAAACTTTCTATACCTTTTGTAAGGTCTGAAACCACTTTATCTTTATTAGCGAGCATTTTTTGTAAATCTAGCTTCACTTCCGCAGTAATACCAATATTCTCAAAATGCTTTAAAGCTTCTTCATATTTTTCAGAAGAATTAAGCAGTGCTTTAGAAGGTATACACCCTATATTTAGACATGTACCACCAAGCGTATCATTTTTTTCAATGCACGCTACTTTCATACCAAGTTGTGCGGCTCTTATACTACCAGTATAACCAGCAGGACCGCTTCCTATTACTACTAAATCAAATTCTTGCATATATACCTTATAAATATTATCAATAACTGTATGTCCTTTATGTCATTTCAACATCCACGTCATTGCGAGGAGCATAGCTTTGAGGCAATCTTAAGGACGCTTGACAAGATTGCCGCGTCAATTACTTCGTAATTTCCTCGCAATAACGCATACACAACTCACAATAACAAACCCACCTTAAACCCTAAAAATACAGCATTCTAGTTCTTATAACAACTTTAATCTTATACTATTTTTACTAGGTGAAGCAATAAAACTAATTAAGGTAATGTTATCTTCAAAGCCATTTTTGTAATTTTGTAGCAAAGAATATATTTTTTTAGAAATAGAATAATTTTGACGCAGAATTAAAGAATTTGACTCACCTATATTTTTTATCTCCCTCATTAACTCTAACGGATTATCAAATTTCAGTTCTATATTTTCATAATCAACAATTACTTCATTAAAGCCCGCTTGTGATAATAAAATTGGAACATGATCGAAATGAATAAAAGGCGAGATATGAGGAGAATGTTGAGAGCTGCTTTCTATCTCGAGTTCTATTAAAGATTTACGCAAATTTTGAAGGCTGCTACCTCCAATAAAATTACCGATAAAAACACCATCATTTTTTAGGAACTTTCTTATATTAAACAAAAAACGCTGTACGTCATTTATGGAGTGTAAGCCTAAGGAATAAACTATTAAATCAAATGAATTTTCTGGAAGTTCTAAATGCTCCTCATCAATACATAACTTATTATCATGCTCAAATGAATCAAGCAATAAAGGCGACATATCGACGGCAGTAATTTTAGTACCCCTATAAACAGTCTTTAATAACTTAGTTAGATGACCGCACTTAGCAGAAATTTCTAAAATATCAGAAAATTTTTTATCGATCATTTTCAAACGATCAATTAGATCGTCTGCTGCCTGCTTTATAAACAAGCTGTTACTAATTCCAACTACTGCATTATTGCGGTTATTTTTTATATTTACTCTATTGAATATATAATTCTCTCAATCTATTTTATATTTTTCTTTCATTTTCTTTTCTAAAATTGCTTTTTCTTCTACCATCCAATTGATAATAGGTAGCTCACCATTTATGAGATCCTGAACACGCTTTCTCTTTCTTGCAGTATGAATATCATCACCACTAATTCTTTCTATTATTTCAAAATTCTCCTTAATACCTTTAATTTGGATCTGATCATTAGGTAATGAAACCTCTAATTCTTTCTTTTCTGTAGATTGTTTTTTATTTTTTACTAATGAGTTACTGTAATCATAATTTTCAGAAATATTTACCAAAATTTTATTTGGTATGTCCTCTAATTTCTCATCTTCTGCTAAAACTTTATAGCTATTTAAACATAATAATGATGCTAATATAAATTTTCTAAACATAAGGCATACCTGATTATATTGATTTTATTAAAATAAATTAATAAGCGTAGAATGCAAGTATTAATGACTGATTAATTATTTATTATATGAAAGTAACACAGCATTATTATAATATCTTTTTAACCTGGGGCTTTAGTTGCATGTTCTTTAGAAGCTTTTATTTTCTTTATCATATTACGAATCTGATCTAATTTTGTAAAATCTGACTGAAATAAATCAGTTTGATTTTTATTATTTGGAAAAGGATTTGCTTGGTTTTCTTTTAATAACTCTACGTCATATAGTACAGGATCTTCAGAATAAATAGGCTTTAATAACTTTTCTTTGATATCTTCCTTAATATATTTTTTTTTTATTTTTTACTAATGAATCCTTATCTTTAAAATTTTCCATAATATCTAATAAATTATTATCCATAACATATATCGAGTTATTTATTACATATTCTGATTTCTTATCTTCTGCTAAAGTCTTATAACTATTTAAACATACTAATGTTACTAATATAAATTTTCTAAACATAATACCTACCTATTATATTGAGTTTATTAAAATAAATTAATAAATGCAAAATGCAAGTATTAATGAGTAATTAATTATTTATTATGTGAGGGTAACACAGCATTATTATAATATCTTTGTTTATAATATATTCTATAATTTTCACTTCTTATATTATTATACAACTGTTCTTGCTGTTTTTTAATTTGATAATTTAAGGAGTTAGGCTTAATATTACTGGTTTGAAAATTGTCTTCACAAAATTTTAAAAAACCTGATATTAATGTTTCTACTCTTTGAGCGTCGGTTTTTCTTTCACTAAATTGCATAGAAAAATTGCTAGGGTTATTATGATCTAAATAAAATTTTCTATATTCTTCATAAATTTTATTTTCTTTTTTAACCTGTTTTTCTGAAAAAGAAAATTTTCTTTCAAATAATTTATGTATTTCGGTGCAATCACTCCATGGCAATTTTATAGTTTCTTGCTCTATTACTATATCTTGAGTAGTTTCTGTAACTTGAATATCGTTAAAATCGGCATTAATTTTTACTGTACTTACTAATATTACAAAACATATTATGGATTTAATATTCATAAATTTAGTTAATTTTAACTGGGATCGGGACCATAATACTACTTTTATATCTTTTATTACTAGTAAAAAATGGCTTTTTCTGAACTTTATTATTACTGACTACAGCCTTATTTACTAAAATATCCTCACTATTATTTAAGTAACCATGCAACGATGCTTTATAAAGTGCCATATTACTTGCTATTTTTACTACATCCTGTTTATATTTAAAACCCAAAGAATGAGTAGCTGAATGATAATGGGCTATAGCTTTATGCCAGTTCTTAAGCTGATCATACTTTGAACGTAGAAATTCTGCACCATAACGAATATTATTATTTGGCTCAAACGCTTGGTCAAGAGAGTTAAAAGCCCCTAAATGATGCCTTAAATTAATCTGCATACATCCAACATCGATGCTTTCACGTCCTCTTATAATTTCTTTTCTTACAAAATTTACTGCCTCTCTTTTAGTATTAAAGTGATAGCCTTTACCCTCAACATTAACAGTCCAAGGCCATACTACTCTTAGGTTACGAGTTTTATGTTTTTTACCTGACTCTTTTAAAGCAATTGAATGAAGCGTGTTAGACGGGATATTAAATTTTTTTTCAAAATAAGGGAAAAGTTTGGAACATTTTAAAGACTCAGCTATTTCAGGATCAGCAATAGCTATTGATGAAAAGAAGATATAAGGAATTGTGAAGATCAATAGCTTAACAAACATTTACCCTAAATTATTTTATTATTTTTGGATAAATTAACGTAACATAACTTTTCTAATTAAGCAAGAAAAGTTATATTACAAAAGACTAAATAATTATTCTAGATTATTGACGCCTGTGTTGCTTTCTACTTCCCCTAAGGTTTTTAATACTTGCTCTAATTGTTCTAATTCAGAAAATGGATTTGTTAATTCGACTTCTAGTATTTTTGTATTATTGCTTAAGGCTAATTCTGGCTGCTTATAAAATATCTCTTCACCTGATTCGGTAGGTTTTACAATATCAAATCTTACCTTAAATTCTAAACCCAATCGATATTCTTCATCGCCACAAATTCTATAATCATTAACTATGATTTTAAATATTTCTGCTTTCGTTGGATCGTTCTTAGTTGTGTATAAATCTTGAACAAAATATTCTAATATTTCCTTTAACTTTTCTTTAACTTCTATAATGTCTTCTTTTGATTTTTCTTTAATCTGCTCTAATGATATTTGGATATCTTGAAACTTTTCTTCTCTGTTATCAATATTATTTTTATTGCTAGTAAAATCTATAATCTCATTTATTATATCTAAATAATTTGTAAATTTGGGCTTTTTATTATTCGCTGTTGCTTTTTTTTAATATGCTAATTAAAGACTCTCTCACAGAATATATCCTTTTTTAAGTTAAGTTTAAGTTTTAATACCACAAAATATGGTATTAATTTTTGGAAACGCAATATATGAATATTATTAAGATTTGTCAATAAAATAGATGGGTTAGAAAAAATTTAGGAGTTTTTAAGACATAAAGTAAAATGCCATAACTCTCTTTATAAGACAAAAAAAGTTATGACATTTAATAATTTTAATTATTATTAGCTATGATTACTTATTATATCACATGCAAGACCAATTAATTCGTTTGCATCTGCATCACTAAGATCGCGTGTTATATGAGGAGCAATATCAAATAGCGTTTCTATATTATAATCTACTGTTGCAGCAAGATTTTGTGCCCTAGTTGGTAAATCTGTATTAGCTTCACTTTGAACATTAGGTTGAGAGTTAGTATTTTGAGGATTATTTATTATATCAGGAGCTATATTAGCTAACCCCTCAAGATTACCACCTGACGCATCTACAAGATTCATCGCTTGAGTAAAAAAGTCTGTAGCTGTTCTACCTTGAGGATCAGCATTTCCTCCTAAAATTTGAGTGAACCAATCAGTCAAAGTTGACATTTGATTAACAGGCATACCTAAAATATCGCTTTCCACACTTGTAGCTCCCGCTTCTTCATCGCCATTTATAGATTCCAATTCTTCATCATCAGAACTTAACTCAGGTAGATTTTCTTGTTCCTGAACTTCAAGGGTGTTAAATTGCACTCCCAATATTACAAATTCACTATCTTTAACAAGTGCTTCATATTCTGCGTATGCTTTCATTACAGTTGGATATTTTTTATGGCTATCAGGAATAGCAAATAAACCCTCTTCTTTTTTATCTGCTTCTTCTAATAACATATTAAATATTTTAGACTTGAGCGGGTCATTTCGAGTTGCTTGTAAATTTTGCGACATAAGATCTAATATCTTTTTACCACCTGCTATGTCTTGCTTACCATCCCAGCCTCTACCTAAACTTAAGTAAGTTACTCCTTTCCCTTGAGCTTTTTCTAATATTATTGATAAGGTTTCCCACACATGATTAGCATTTTTACCTACTGCTTCCAATTCAAGACCAGCTTCTGCAAATTTAATAGGTAATGTATAAGGTATTGTGCTATTTACAGAATTAAATATAGAAAAACCTGTTCCCTCAACTGTAGGGTTAAAGTTTTTTACTGCTTTAGCAAATAATGGGCTATTTTTAACTATCTCAGGTAACTTTTGAAGAGCTTCAAAACCCCCAAAGTCATTGAGACTCCACTCTTTATTATCTCTAACAATTTTATCTAAATTTTTTTCAAGATCATGAATTGAATATTGCTGCATATTTAAATACTCTTTATGTTTATAATTAAATTTAGTAATAAAACCATAAAATATGGTTTTATTAATTTTTGTAAAGGTATTATATTTTAACTTATTAACATATGTCAAGAAAGACCATAAAACATGGTAATTTATTTCGTATTTTTACCACATTTTTTAAAAAATAGCTCACTTTAAACTACATTATTAACAAAAATTCATAATCAACTATAAAATTTAATTATTATTAATAAATAGTAATTTATTTATTAAGGCATTTATGGCAGAAAATGAAACTGAGCAACTATCTTCTAAATTCTTTAATATCCTTAAAGATACTGATCTAACTAAAAATGCAAATATTCAAACTTCAAGCGACAATTTAGCTAATTCTATTATAAATATTAATAAGGAATTAAATTCAGAAACAGCTACAGCTTATTTAAATGAAATAGAAAAGATCAACAAAGAAATTCCTGACTTTAAAGAAAAAAAGCTAGCTCAAATGCTAACGGTTATAAAAGATACTTTACCATCTATTCAAAACCCTGATGTAAAAGAAATTTTAGATATACCATTAATTGAATATTTGGCAGAAAAACAATCTAAAGAATATAATCAAGAAAAAGAAAATTTTGAAAAACGAGGAAAAGTTGTCCCAAAAGCTGTTTCTGATCTTATACGTGATAGAAGGGTTACAAATGTTCAAGAATTTAAAAAAGAGGCTGATAAAAGTGAGGGAGTATCAGGAGGCTATATAGCAGATGAGAAAGCAACAGGAAAAACTTTTATGCTTAAACAGTTTTATAAGAAAGGAGCAGATGTAGAAACAACTCAACAATGGATGGATCGAAATGACGCAGTGCGTGAATTAATCGGCGGTAATATGTATGAGCAATTATTATATAATCGTGCTCCTAAAGAATGAGTTAGTAACTGGCTATGCAAATTCTAAATTGCCTGATTTTGTTTCTAAAATTTTATACGTACGTTCTAAATTTTTAGAGAATAGCGAACATTTAGGAGATGTATTAGAACAAACTAAGACACCCAAACTATCAGGCTTTGAAAAAGCTATTGCCGCCTCTCATATATTAGGTGAATCAGATTATCATACTCAAAATTTAATGGTTCAAAATAATAATACTGTAGTAAAGATTGATCATGGAAGATCTTTTATGAATTTTAATAAAGATTTTACTTCAATGCTTCAGGATGCAAATGAAAAGTTTGAACGCTTTGGATACAATGAAAACATAGAAAAAGGACAATTAACATTTAATGTTAAGGAATATAGTAAATCACTAAATCAAATGCTTAATCAACTAGACAATAATCAAATCGATAATATAATTGACCAAAAAGTAGATGAGTTAGTAAAAAATGGATTTGATGCTAAAGGAATATGTCCAGGTAAATTAGATATAAAGGGATTAGATACAAGTGTTATTTTTAATAACGAACAAGAGCTAAGAAAATATTATAAAGATAATATTAAAGAAAATCTTGCTAATATGAAAGAAATAGCAAAAAAAGTTGATATAGTGGCAAAATATAGTAACCCTTCACCAGATTTTGAAAATGGTAAATGGTTAAAAGATATGGCTAATTCGCCTATGCAAGATCCGGTAGCGTATGCCGCACATAATGATATTCAAATTGAAGGCAAAAACGCTTTACAATGGGCACATGAAAATAATTATAAAATTGAAATACCAACATCAGAAGTAAAAACTGAAAAAGTAACAGAAAGCCAATGGAGTAAAAATGCAAACGGAAAATGGGAAGAAACTCCAATAGAAGTAGAAAAAAAACAGAAAGAATACCGATCTATAGACCCTCTAAAATATATCTTATCTAGAAACCAAGTTGCAATATCAAAATCAGAAAAAGAGTTTTTAAATCAAGCTATAAATTTAGGTATAAAAAACAATTTTGATGAATCTTATAAAGAAAATACACGCTTTAAAGATGATAGTATAGTTAAAAACCTTAATAAAGAAGATAAAACCATTACTAACGAAATTGAAAAATTAGCTCAGAAATTTGTAAAAAATAATTCAAAAAATACTATAACAACAGAAGCAATGGAAAAATTATATGATGATACGCTTCAGATAATGAAAGATAAAAAACTGCTGACAGATCAAGATATAGTAACTATTAAAAATGATAAAAGCTTTAAAGAGAGAATTAAAAATACTACAGAATTTATAAATAATGAAAACAAATTTGATATATCAAAAACTGATAAAGTCTATTATAAATTAGCAAGATTTTGTAAAAAAGTTGGTTTTAAAGGGATAGCAAATGACCTTAAAGCAAAAATCGATCCTGAAACATTAAATAAGATCAATAAATTTGAAAATGTACAAAATATTACCTCAGATATAAGAGAAGTATTAATGAATAATAGAAGCGGAAAAGAGGGAATTCAAACAGCAAGACTTAATAAAATGAATATAAAATTAGATATCCAACCAAAATTAAATACCAAACCAAAAAATCGCAAACAAGAAAGTACTCAGAGATAATTGATTATATAAATTGGTAATTGACTGATTGGACAAAAAAGTTTATTATCACCTCAAGTTAAATATAGTTAGGACATATATGAAAGTCGTTAGTTCATTAAAATCATTGAAAAAGCGTGATAAAGATTGTCAAATCGTTAAAAGAAGAGGCAAAATTTTTGTAATAAATAAAAAGAATAAAAGATTTAAAGCAAAACAAGGTTAAATATTTTTAAAGTATAGATAAAATGGCGGGACACTCAAAGTTTAAAAATATTCAGCATCGTAAAAGTGCTCAAGATAAGAAAAGAGCAAAAGTTTTTACAAAATTAATCCGTGAGATAGTTACTGCCGTCAAAGCTGGCTCTACAAACCCTGATAATAATCCACGTCTTAGAACTGCTTTAGCCACTGCCCGCAGCCAAAATCTTCCTAAAGAAAGAATTGATAAAGCTATTAATAGTGCTAATGATTCCGCTAATAATGAAAATTATACAGAAATTAGATATGAGGGTTATGCACCCGGCGGTATTGCTATAATAGTTGAAGCTTTAACTGACAATAAAAATCGTACTGCTGCTGAGGTACGCTCCAGCTTTACTAAATATGGCGGCAATTTGGGCGAAACCGGTAGCGTTAATTTTTTATTCAAACATTGTGGAGTCATTCAATATCCTCTAGAAATTAGTTCAGCTGAAAATATTTTAGAAACTGCAATAGAAGCAGGAGCAGATGATATAGTTTCAGATGAAGTACTGCATACTATATACACTGATATTGAAAATTTTTCTAAGGTCTTAGAATTTCTAACGGATAAATATGGCACTGCTGAAGAAGCTTATATAGGATGGGTTCCTTTAAATACAATAATTATTGATGATAAAGAAAAAGCTGAAAAGCTTTTAAAGCTTGTTGATCTTTTGGAAGAAAGCGACGATGTACAGAGAGTTTTCGGTAATTACGAATTATCAGATGAAATTTACGAGATTTTACAAGGCAGTGAATGAATAATATGCAAATAATTATTTTAGCAGCTGGCAAAGGCAGCAGAATGGAGTCTGATTTACCAAAAGTAATGCATAAGGTTGGCGGCGTTCCGATGCTCGAAACAGTATTAAAGAACTCACTTAAAGTAACCGATGACGTTATTATAGTTTATTCAGAAGATTTAAAAAAATATTTGACACCTTATGAAAATATGTGTCGTTTTGCCTTACAAAAAGAGCCTAAAGGCACAGCTCATGCTACTCATGCAGCAATAGATTTGATTGATGAGAATAAAACTATTTTAGTATTATATGGTGATCACCCACTTATTACTCTTACTTTTACCCACAAGTATAAACTATATATAATATATAGTTTATATATAAAGAGGTAACAGAATGGAGAATGTAGAGGTAGTATCGAATGCCTATAACTTAGGCGATAAATGGCTAGAAAGAGAATTTAGGCATGTTA
>CAJYCS010000101.1:0-18432 GCA_913697995.1 Stiretrus anchorago | reverse complement strand
TATCTGTATCATTATTTATTAATAAATCTATCGCTTGATTCATTGCTTCATTTTGTTTTTGGCACATTATAATTTCTCCTTTTGTTATATTATATTTTTATATAACCTTTGAGAAATTCCCACACTTATTTGGACAGAGCCGTAAGTTTTGCTTTATCTTATCATCGCTCCAATCCCACCATTTAATCTGTAGCAATTTTTCTATATCTTCATTTGAAAAACGCTTTTTAATTAAACGAGCAGGATTACCACGCCATATTTCATAAGCTCCAATGTTTTTAGTTACTAAACTCCTTGCTCCTACTATTGCCCCATCTGCTATTTTAATCCCAGGCATAATTAAGCTTTCAGTACCGATCCAAACATCATTTCCAAGCACAGTATCACCTTTGAGCTTATAAGCTTTAGGTGGGACGGTTTCGTAATTGTCAAAATCTTCATCAAAAGAATCGAGTGGATAAGATGCTATCCAATTATAATTATGCCCTTGCGTCCCACCCATCATGAATTTAACACCGGTAGCAATGGAACAGAATTTGCCAATAATGAGCTTATCAATTTCATCAGCGTCACAGTTATTATTTTCTACATCTAAATACATAACGCATTCATCAAATGCCACACCATGATAATAGCCTGAGTAATAAGAATATTCGCCTGCTATAATATGCTTTGATTTGACATGATCTTTGATATAAACCGAATCACGATAACTATTAAATATTTTCATTTTTTATACCAATATAAATATCTAAAACAGCTTCATTATGGTCGTGGCTTCTTTCATCATATATTTCAAAGTCAGCTATATAAGTTCTTTTACCACCTAAAGCTGTATCATCCATTTGCCAAATCTTTTGCCACATATCAATAACCACTGCCGGTATTTGACCATGATCTGATGTAAATTTTGCATAATTCTGCATCGGAATAGTCAGCTCCTCAAATCCTTGACTAACATTTTCAAAAGTAGTAACCTCTTCACCCAGAAAATAGGTATATTCTCCGTTTTCATCGCTATCGTAATTTGTATAAATTGCAAAAATTTTACCGGGATTTTTTCTATTCAGAATTTTATCTTGTAAGTTATCAGCAAAAAATCTTTGCAACATAGAGTTTATTTTAGAAGTATCAGGATTGAATTCAGCTGCGTTAGAAGTACGGGTTGTAATACCGACCAACTTAATTTCCGGTAATTGTGTAATAATTTTATTCATTTAGCACTCCTTAAAGTAAAAGTAATTTGAAGTAGAATATTATAATATAAATAATTTTTTAAAAGTACAATTATGTTTGAAAATGCTAAAATATATTTAGCACGTTGCACCCATAATGGTATTGCCTGCGTAGATCATTTCCCTCTGTCACCCCGGGGTTTATCCACGGGGTCCAGCTAAAAAATACTAATATTATTAGTATTTTTTATTGTTTTTCTGGATGCCGTGGACAAGCCACGGCATGACACCAAGGGTACTTTTCGATCCACGCAATAATGTTTGCAGTGGATAAGCTCGGTCAAAATAAAGGATTCGGTAAATATATGATGCAGTTTTTGGAAAAATGGTTAAGAGACCAAAATATCAAAATTCTAAAAATGCATGCAAGAATAAGTGCTGAAACTTTTTATCGCAAACTTGGATATATAGATATGGAGTTTAACGATATTTCGATACAAAAAAATTATATAGATTTAGGGAAAATGTTATAAATTTATGGAAGAAGATTTAATTGCTAAACTCAGAATCAAAAAACTAAATATTACCGATATTGATTTATTAGTATCAAATTTTGCTAAGGTAGGATAGCATAAGCCGAAAGAAATTTTTGAGCAATATTTACAAGAGCAACATGAGGATAAAAGACTTATATGGGTTGCATATTTGGATGATCAAATAGCTGGTTATATAACACTTGTTTGGCAATCAAAATATTTGTCATTTTATAAAAATCAAATTCCTGAAATAAAAGATCTTAATGTATTACCGTCATTTAGAAATTTAGGTATTGGTTTAAAATTATTAAAAACAGCCGAAAATACAGCACAGCAGAAAAGTAATATTATCGGTATCGGTGTTGGATTATATGCAGGTTATGCTGCTGCTCACAGGCTATACATTAAAAATGGTTATATACCTGACGGTCAAGGGATTGCATATAATGATCAGACTTTAAATTTTGGTGCTGAAACTATATTAGATGACAATTTAGTACTATTTTTTACTAAAAAAATAAAATAAAAATATAAATTTATGAGTGCTTTAAAAGATTTAATTACCTTAGAAAAAGACGCACGAGCTTATGGGTTTGATTGGTCTGATTATGAGATGATTTTAGAACAGGTAATTGATGAATGCAGAGAGATAAAAGAAGCTATTAACGATGGCGAACCTAAAGAAAGAGTGCAGGAGGAAATAGGGGATTTGCTCCATACAGCAATTTCTTTATGTAGATTTTTAGAGTTTAATGTAGAAGAGACGCTTAACAAAACCAGTACAAAATTTGCTAAGCGTATGGAGGCAGTAAAAACACTTACCAGAAAACATAATTTGCCAAATCTACAAGGACAATCCGCAGAATTTTTACTAAAGCTTTGGAGGGAGGCAAAAGAGATAAATAAAAAAGAATAATAAAATTTTGTTACCTATAGTTTAAATTTATAGTAATATTATAGGAAAATAGTTTATTATATTTATGTCCAAATAATCAAAAAAGATATGTATTTTGATATAGCAATTCTAGTACTTTTAGTAATAAATCTATTAATCAGATTTAATTTTAAACATCTGATTAAGTCTGATCTCATAATTAATTTTTTTGGAGTTAGTTGTGTTATAATTGCTTTTCATATAAAAGCTTTATTAACTGAAGCATTTGAGAATATGGGGTTTATTATGACCAAGGATAAACCAACTATTGTATATTGGGATCATGTTAAATGGGGCATTAGAGGATCACTTAATGATATTGAAATTTGGAATTTTACTATAGGTGGAACAATAGCTTATTGGTTTTTTCTTTTTCTAACAGACAAATTTAAAGATAAACAACGTACAAATTTAGTTGTTTTGTGGATAATTATAAGTGCTACATTTATATTATCGTTAGGAGAGTTTTTATGGAGTTACATTTTCTATCCTTCTTTTGAAAATAGCTTTTTTATTTTAACGGCAATATGTTTAATTTTAAAATTATTGCAATTTATCATGGCAAAATTTTTCTACATTGCTTATCGTTTCCATTTATCGAATATAAAAAATTTAAAAAGATGGATTATTAATGTAGAAGTTAATTCTAAAAAAATAAAAGATATTAGTTATTGTGAGCAGATTATCATTGAAGCAGAAACAGTTAATGAAGCAAAAAATTTCTTTAAAAAATATATTCAAGATAAACGAATAGACAAATATAATATGAATGCATTAGATGTTAAATTGTATAATAACATGGATTTTGATTGTCGTTTTGAAACTTTAATTTGTTATATACCTTTTAATTTTTTACCAAAAGGTAACCCTGCTATACTTGGGAGTATATATAAAGGATTAAAGTTTCAAGAAATTTTATCGTAAATTATTTATATTTTTATAAATAAAATTTATTTACTATATTCAGTCGATATAATATTTTCATAATACTCATCGCCTATTTCTAAAAATAAATCAAAAAAAGTAGAGCTGATTATAGTTTGCGGGAAACAATACTCTCTTCTAGAATTTTTTATTGTCCGATTCTCTGCAATAAATTTGTTCGCTTTTTGTCGCATTTTACTTATAATTATGGCAATAATATTATCTTCGCTGTACCGGTAATAAATTTTGTCTAATGAAATCTCGTATTTTACTCTACTTACTGCTTGCCATGATAAGTTAAATACCTGCCCTACTGAAAAATCTTCAAATAAATCTGTAAAAGTTGATAAAGCTTGCTTTTCTGCATGCTGATCCATTTCAGGAAAATTATGTTCTTCTAATAAACATTTTAAATTTTCTAAACATTCATATTTAATTATTAGTTCCCACATTTCAATAATATCATCTTTCCAAAAAGAAGCCCAATCATCTTTAACAATAGCCCTAATAGACTCCAAATATTCTTTCTTTTCTCCAATATTCATGTTAGGCAACAAATCCCATAAAACTTTATTACGGCGATATCCTGTTAATCTTTTTTCTTGATCAAAAATAAAAGCATCAAGGCTGCTTGTTAAAGGATTAATTTGTATGAAGCCCCTACAATTTAAATGTTCTATAATATCACATCGTAACTCTTCGTCCGGTGCTAAGTTTGTTATAGAATGCCCTTCTAAATACGGTTTTATAAGCTCTAAATCTTTAGTAGCGGAATGTTCTACTACGGATAATAAATATAAAGCATCTTTTAAAGTCAACTTTTCAACTATAGGAATTTCAATATTAACACGCAAAAATGCTTGCCTTAGAACATTTATTTTATCTTCTTCTTCGACCTGTTTCTTTTGTTTTATAATTTCTTTGCAATTATGACATGAACAATATTTATTATCACTATGGTTGCATAAAGGACAAAAAGGACTAAATGGTATAAAATTATCCATATTGCTAAAACTTCTACTTTCTAGCTTACTTACTAAGTTTACATCCGGGCAATATTTGCAGAACAATTTGTCATGAATTACATCAGGAAAAAGCCTAACTAATCTACTAGAATGCACATTAATCTCAAATTCTTCTAATAAATCAGATATTTTTTCAAAATTATAGTAACGTTTTATTAAATCTTTAATCTGTGTTTCGCTTAAATGCGATAAATCTTTATGAGCCATAACTTAGTATAAATTAGTTGATTATTAGATATATAATTGTAACTTACAAAATTGGGGTCATAATAGAGAAAGTAGTATTAATATGCAACTATTTTTAGTAATTAAAGAGTAAATTTTAAAAAATTAATATATAATTTCTTTATATAAATAACCTTTATTATTGATTAGCTTTTGTAAAGGTGGGAAAAGATTATCAGGTAGTTTATCCAAAGCAAACCATTGCCAGCTTTCTACTTTATGAGGTTCTAAGTTTTGTAATTCATGCTCGTTTAAACAATGAGCTTTAAGGAAAATCGATATGTAATGTTTTTGCTCTTTTTCAAAAACATTGTTAGTGACGGCTAAAAATTCAGGATCTTTAATGATCAAATTTGTCTCTTCTAAAACTTCTCTAATGATGCACTCTTCAAAAGTTTCACCAAATTCTAAATGCCCACCTGGATTGCCATAAGTAGATTCGCCATGTGAGCTAATACGCTTGCCAAGCAAAATCTCATTTTTACTATTAAATAGGATAATCCCGACACCGATGCGAGGGTGGTTAGTCATATAAAATCGTTTCCTTATCTATATAAAGAAAACTTTTTTGTTATTTGAGAAACCGTATCCCATTTTCCAAAAAGTACAGCTGCATAATAAACATGTTCTTCTTCTGTCTTTTTTGCAATATTTTCTATTTGTTCCAAATATGTTCCGCCGGTCATACTATCTGTAAATGCCAAATGCATAACTTCAGATTCTTTCGCATTAAGTATAGCTTTTTTTATCTCACTTGATTTGCCACGTAAAATAATATAAGGCATTCCTGAAATTTGCCAATTATTACCACTTGCATCAATATTCGGTTGTAAGAAACAAGTAGGCTTACCAAGTAAAGATCCAGCCGCAAGAGAGCTATGTGCTACTGCATTCATAGCAACTCCAATCTCAATATCTTTATTTACAATTATCACTAATTTATTTTCAAAGCTCATGTTATTCCCTTTTCTGCTTATTAACTATTACTTGAAAATATATAACTTATATTCTCTATAAGGGCAATAATTTAATACTTATTTTATAATAAATCCACTTCCTTATAAATAGTGCGGTAGAGATCGGAGGTTTTTAGTAGATGAGCGTGCGTTCCTTCGGCTTCTACCGCTCCTTTATCTATTATCAAAATATTGTCGGCTGATTCTATGCTGCTGATGCGGTGGGCGATTGATATGATGATTTTCCCTTTCATTATATCCTTGATAGAGCTTAATAGCTTTTGCTCGCTTTGACTATCTAAAGCATTCATTGCTTCATCGAGAAGTAGAATCTGCGGTTTGCGTAGTAAAGCCCTTGCTAACGCTATTCTTTGCTTCTGTCCGCCTGATAGCCTAACACCTTTTTCACCGATTTTAGCATTAATCCTATCAGGAATTTTATCAGCAAAATCAGCTATACCGGTAATTTTTATTATTTCGGTTATTTCCTCTTCGCTAGAATCATTACCAAACATAATATTTGATTTAATAGTACCAGAAAAAATACTAGCTTCTTGCGGAACATAAGCGATTAATTTACGGATTTCATTAGGGTTTAAAAGAGCAATATCTTGGTTATTTACCAAAATTATACCGCTTTCTTGGATATAAAAGCGTAATAGTAACTGCATCAAAGTACTTTTACCTGAGCCTGATCTGCCAACGATACCGATAAACTGGGTAGAATCTATTTTAAAAGATATATTGTTGATGATCTTTAAATTAGGTCTTGATGGGTATGAAAAATTTACGTTTTTAAACTCTAGCGATATAGAATTAACGGGCTTTAAATCTGAATAATTATTATGATTAACTATAGGTGATTTATCAATGATGGTAACTATTCGCTCTAAAGCAGCAAGCGGCAAGTGCATCTCGCTTAATAGCTCAAAAATACCACCACTACTAAAGCCGGCAATAATCGCATAATAAATGAATGATATAATTTGACCGGAGGATAAATTACCTTTTACTATATCCAAAGCCCCAATCCAAATAACCAGCGTAACCCCAAGAAATATAAAAGCCATTGAGAATGCAAAAAACAAAGCACGAATTTTTAAACGAGCTGCCGAATAGGTCAAATAATCTTGCAGCAGATTATTAAACTCCGTAATTTTAGCTGCCTGACCACCAAAAGCATGAATGGTTTTAATATTGCTAAAACTTTCGTTAATATCAGATGCTAAAAGTGATTGAGATTCTAAGGTTTTTTTGGATAAAGCTTTAACATGTTTACCAAATTTGATTATGGGAATTAGCAGCAAAGGAATGGTAATAATTACTATCGATGCTAGTTTAAAACTTTCAAAAAACATTAAAATAATGCTACCAACTAACATCACTGAATTGCGGATAAAAAAAGATAGGAAATTAACAATGAGCTTAGATATTTGATCTATATCACTTGTGAGACGGGAGATTATATCGCCGATTTTTAGCTCTTCAAATTCAGTAATTTCATAATTAATTAGTTTGCTATAGGCATCCTTTCTTATTTGACTTGAGACTTTTTCAGCAACATTATTAATAAAATATGAGCGGAAAAAACTAGCAATACTTAAGATAATAATAAGCAGGCAGATATATAATATGGATTTATCAACTGCTGCAGTGCGATCTAAAACCAAACCCTGATCAACTAAATTTCTGAAAACATTTCCGATTAGTAATAACGCAAGCGATACGCTAAGAAGAGATATTATAACGACGATCAAATCTTTTTTATAGAATCTTAAGTTTTTAGCCAGTCTATATAAAAGTTTGGTGTTCATATGAAAGGAAAAGAGAGTTTTATTATGTCATTAACGCTTTCGTGTCTGGATCAATTTTCCGTGTCATCCCGTGGCTTGTCCACGGGATCCAGAAAAACAATAAAAAATACTAACGTATTTTTAACTGGACCCCGTGGTCAAGCCACGGGGTGACAGTAGTAAAACTAAGCCACGCAAACAAGCCTTAAGCGGGAATGACATATAATAAAAAATGGGGCGAGTGACGGGAATCGAACCCGCGACCCTCAGAACCACAACCTGATGCTCTAACCAACTGAGCTACACCCGCCATAAGTTATCAAAGTAACAGCGTGACTTTAAATTATTATCACTATTTAGTCAAGAATATTTAGGAGTAATTAAGGTTAATTTATAGAAAATAGATTTAATTAAAACTTGTTGCTTTAGTAATGCATACAAATATAATAATTTGACTTGCAATTTATAACTATATATAGTTACAATATGAATCAGCGTATAAAACTTATAAGTAAAGCTAAACAAAATCCTAAAGGGTTAAGTTTTTCAGAATTTCATAATTTAATGATTGGGTGTGGTTGGATTAAAGATAGACAAAAAGGTAGCCATCAAATTTGGTATTCACCTAGAGGTGATAGGTTATCTGTTCAGACTGTTGGAAATATGGCGAAAGAATATCAAGTTCGACAATTTTTAAACTTTGAAAAAGGTAAAGAAGATGAAAAGTAATGATATATTTGACGGCTTTACTATAGAGCTTTTTAAAGATATTGATGGGGATTGGTTAGCAAAATTTGAAGAATTACCTAATGTATCGGCTTTTGGTGATTCACCTGAAAAAGCATTGCAGGAATTACAAGAAGCTTGGTTTTTAATGAAAGAAAGTTATGTAAGCCATAATCAACCTGTTCCTTTAGCACCATCTAGAAAAGAATATAGTGGACAATTTAATATTCGAGTAGATAAGCGTATACATAGAGCTTTAGCATTAGAAGCATTTAGAGCGAAAATTAGTTTAAATGCTTTAGTTGCCCAAAAATTAACTTTATCGGTAAGACAATGAAAAAAGCGGTTATTTTAGTTAGTGGTGGGGCGGATTCTGCTACTGTTCTTGCAATAATGAGAGAGCAAGGTTATGAGATTCATGCTATAAGTTTTAACTATGGGCAGCGTAATAATGCTGAACTACGAAAAGTTACGGAGCTAGTAAAAGAGTATAATGTCAAGCAACATAAAATTGTCAATATAGACTTAAGAGCTTTCGGCGGCTCTGCTCTTACTGATGATGATATAAAAGTTCCTCATTATCACGACACGAAAGAGCTACCTGAAGATGTACCGGTTACCTATGTACCTGCCCGTAATACGATCTTTTTAAGTTACGCATTAGGGTTTGCCGAAATAATAGGTGCTAAGGATATTTTCATAGGCGTACATACTAGCGATTCAGCAAATTATCCTGATTGCCGCCCTGAATATATCAAATCTTTTGAAGCAATGGCAAATCTAGCAACCAATATAGGCGGAGTTACTATTCATACTCCTTTGATTGATATTACTAAAGATCAGATAATTAAAACAGGGCTTAGGCTTGGAGTAGATTATAAAAATACCATATCATGTTATGATCCTAGCGAAGATGATTTATCTTGCGGCACTTGCCTTGCTTGCACGATAAGGCTTGATGCTTTTAAAAAGAATAATGTACAAGACCCAATTAATTATATATAATTTTAATAAACAAATAGTTGGTAGACGAAGCTCAATTTGGAAAAGAGCAAGGAGACTGTAAGACGAGGAGCGGAGCGTATACTTAATACGTGAGCATCCGAGGATTTACAAAGACGCCGCCGCCAATTTTTCAAATTCAGCGAGTATACATGTATGATTGATAGAAAATATTTATACTCCCCCTTTCCTACGCTTGATTTAGATGATATAATATTAAGAGAGTTAACGGGCGTGGATGCTGAAGATTATTTTAGTTATATGAATAAGCCTGAAATGGCTATTTATATAACAGAAAGTAACAGACCAAAAGCTTTAGAGGAAGCTAAGGAAGAAATTCGTTATTGGTCTAGTTTATATAAGAATCACAGAAGTTTTTACTGGGGTATTGCACTTAAAAGTGATAATAAACTTATTGGTACTGCCGGTTTTAATATAATAAATCTAGAGCATCATAAGGCAGAAATCAGTTATGATTTGGATTATAGCTTTTGGGGGCAGGGTATAATGTTAAAATCCATAAAAAATATTCTAAAAATTGCCGATCATATTGGAATTGTCAGAGTTCAAGCAACAGTCATTACAGATAATTTACGCTCAATTAATTTACTTGAAAGATGTGGCTTTGCACGTGAGGGAATACTTAAAAAATACGAAATAGTTGCAAATGAGCATAAGGACTATTATATGTATGGTAGGGTTTTGTAACAAAAACGTCATTGCGAGCCACTGAAAGTGGCGTGGCAATCTTATGAAAATGTCCTTAAGATTGCATCAAAGCTATGCTCCTCGCAAGGCATTGTTGTGTGGATCAAAAAACGCCCTCCGTGTCATACCGTGGCTTGACCACGGTATCCAGAAAAGCAACTTTTAATACTAATAATTTTAGTATTTTAAGCTGGATCCCGTGGACAAGCCACGGGATGACAGAGGAAGAATTGATCTAGGCAACAAAGCTTCCACGGGATGATAGAGCTAAACCATGCGAGTACATCACCACGGTAGACAATTAAGTATATAAACATAAAAAAAGAAAAATTGATGGTAGTAGAAGCTAATAAAAAAGAATTAATTTGTTCATTCTGTAGCAAAAAGCAGCATGAGGTGAAAAAGTTAATAGCAGGTCCTGCGGTATTTATTTGTGATGAATGTATAAATTTATGCATGGACATAATGGAAGAAGAAAGTAAAATAGCGTTAAAGCAGATTACTTCCACTATTCCAACTCCGCAAAAAATATGTTCAGTTTTAAATGATTATGTAGTTGGTCAAGAACAAGCTAAGAAAGTTTTAGCAGTAGCGGTATATAATCATTATAAAAGGCTTGAATATGTCCAATCAGGCAATAATGATGTTGAGCTTAATAAATCTAATATTTTGTTAATTGGTCCTACCGGTTCAGGTAAAACGTTGCTTGCTCAAACACTTGCTAAAATTTTAGACGTACCTTTTACTATGGCTGATGCTACCTCTTTAACGGAAGCTGGTTATGTTGGTGAGGATGTTGAAAATATTTTACTTAGATTACTTCAGGCTGCCGAGTTTAATGTGGCTAAAGCACAAAAAGGTATAATATATATTGATGAGGTTGATAAGATTGCTAGAAAGTCCGAAAACCCTTCAATTACTAGAGATGTATCAGGGGAGGGCGTACAACAAGCACTACTTAAAATTATGGAAGGAACGGTTGCTTCTGTTCCTCCGCAAGGTGGTCGAAAACATCCACAGCAAGATTTTGTGCAGCTCGATACCTCAAATATTTTGTTTATTTGCGGTGGTGCTTTTATGGGAATTGATAGCATCATAACTTCTAGAACAAATAATAGTTCTATAGGTTTTGCAGCAAATGTAAATATTGACAAAGAAAAAATTAACAGAGAGATTCTTAAATCTTTAGAGATTGAGGATCTAACAAAATTTGGATTAATTCCTGAATTTATCGGAAGATTACCAATCGTTACAACCTTAGATGATTTAGATAAAGAAGCTTTAGTTACAATTTTAACTAAGCCAAAAAATGCTATAGTAAAGCAGTTTAAAAAACAATTTGAGCTTGATGAAGCTGAGTTAATAGTTGAGGATTCTGCATTGGAAGCTATTGCTGAAAAAGCTTTAGCTAAAAAAACTGGAGCAAGAGGTCTTCGTTCGATAATTGAGCATCTTTTACTTGATAGTATGTATAAAGTTGCTGAGCTGAAGAAACAGCGTGTTACTATTACAGAAGATGTAGTTAAGGGACTAATAGAGCCAATAATTACTTCTATTATTACCCCAACAGCAAAAACAAGTAAAAAGCAAGCAGCTGTTGAAGACATACCGGCTTAATTGTCATCCCGTGGTGGCATTGTTGCATGGATTGGAAAGCATCCTCGGTGTCATACCGTGGCTTGTCCACGGTATCCAGAAAATAATAAAAAATACTAATTTTATTAGTATTTTTAACTGGATCCCGTGAATAAATCACGGGATGACAGGGGGGAATGATCCACGTGGGCAATGCCTCCACAGGAATGACATAAGTGAGCCATGCCTACACAAGAATTACATAAAACACTAATAAAAATCTAACCTCATTTTATGCCTTATCTAATACCTGCTATCATAACTACAGTACTTATTTTATTAGTTTTAATAATTTGGTTTTATATAAAAACTAAAACCTTAAAAGCACAATTGCAATTTCTGACCGATCAAAATTTGGAAATCTCTAACAATAATCAGTTACTTAATCAAGAAAAAATAGCTTACTTACAAAAAATCGAGCAACTAAAGTGCAGAGTAGAGTATCAAGAGCAATCTATTAAGGATTCTGAAAAAATACGTAATGAGTCCTTTTCTTCGGCTAAAGCTGCTTTATTTGATTTAGGCAAGGATTTATCCAAGCAACTTATCGAAATCCATAAAATGGAAAACACAGCAGCAAGAGAGCTAGCTGAGAAAAATATTGCTACTGCTTCTGGAAAGTTCAATAGTGAGTTTGAGCGTTTAATTACTATGGTAGGAACGCTTAACAAAGATATTGAGCAGTCTAAAAGCACAGTAGACTTAATCAAACAATCGTTACTTTCGCCTATTGGGGCAGGGCTACTTGCTGAGATTACTCTCGAAAATATCTTAAAATCATCAGGATTACGTTCTAATTTAGATTTCATCATGCAATATGGTTTAACTACCTCAGATAGTACTAAACTAAGACCTGATGCACTTATTTTTCTACCTTCCGGTAATTTGATGGTGATTGATTCAAAAGCTTCCAAATTTTTAGTTGATGAGCAGGATAATACCGGAAATCTTAGCAAAACTATGAATTATCACTTAAAGTCGTTAGCTAATAAAGATTATGCTGAAAATATTTTAGCTGACTTAAATAAAAAAGAGCAGAATTATAACAATGTCATTACTTTAATGTTTTTACCTACTGAACAAGCCGTTGAAAAAGTTATTGCAGCTGATCCTAATTTTCTACAAAAAGCTTGGGGTTGTAGTATTTTTCCAGTAGGACCTAGTGGGCTTATGAATATGCTGTCATTCGCAAAATTTCAAATTACCGATCATCGTCGTTCAGAAAATTATAAAATAATCATTGAAGAGGTAAGAAAGTTATTAAGCTCTATTGGTACTATAGCAGATTATTCTCAAAAAATTGGCAATAACCTGCATAATATGGTTACTAATTATGATAAGTTCGCAGCTTCTTTTAATCGTAATTTTATGTCAAGAGTTAAGAATATCCAAAAACTCGGTATTGATTCAGGAAATAAAACGCTACCTGCAAGCCTTGAACGCTATCAAATTGTTTCTTCCAAATCCGAAATTATTGAAGTAGAAGCAGAAAATTCTCAACCACAACAAATAGAAGAATAAATTGATAACTCAAATGTTAAGAAAAATTTTTATAATTTGCATATCAATATTATTAGTATTTGTCTGCATATATGGTATAGAAAATTTAAAGTCCAAAAAAAATGAAAATATTCTAAGGGTTAGTTTCATCAATATGTGGCCAGGATTTACAATAGATGAACTGCCGATGATAAAAGAAATAATAGAAGAAAGTGGAAGAAAAATTGTTATAGATCATAAAAATTATGACCTTATAATTGAGAGTGTTTTCGGTCAGAAAAAAATTAGTAACAAGAATAGTATAAAAATATTTTTTACTGGTGAATCTATTAGACCTAACCCTGATAATTATGATATAGCTATAGGTTTTGATTATATAGATCATCCGCATTATATAAGAATACCTCTATATTATATGTATTTTACTAATGAGATAAGCACAAATTATAAAAGACCTAAATGCAACCCACATAAGCCGCATTTTGCTTGTTTTCTTGTTAGTGCACATATAGATGATACTGAAAAATTTGATGGTTGCGTTGCAAGAGATAAATTTTTTCACAAGCTATCATCATATAAAAGAATAAGAAGCGGAGGTAAATACTTAAATAATGAATCTAGAGTAGTACCTAAAGAAAACACTAGAGAGTGGTTATCTGAATGCAAATTTGTAATTGCTTATGAAAATAAAACGTATGAAGGCTATGTTACTGAAAAACCTTTCCAAGCTTATCTAGCTGGAGCGGTCCCTATTTATTATGCAGATAAAAGCTATGTTAAAGACGTAAATCCTAAGGCAGTAATATTTGCTAAAGATTTTGCTTCAGAAGAAGAGCTATATAACTATATTATTTCTGTTGATCAAAATGACGAAAAATATTGTGAAATATATAATAACTCAATTGTACCTGATTCTTTAAATAATTACCCCATAATAAAAGAGAAATTAAAAGAAAAACTTTTACCTTTATTAAATGAAAAATAAAATTTATTACATAAAAAAGTATTTTTTTATATTATTTATTATAATTAGCTGTCTATTAATATTTTGTAAGTTTGGATCAAATGAAATTTCTTTATTCTATATTACTTATCAGTTAAAAAATAATCCGATTAGTGAAAAAGATATTAAAATTTTTGTAATTAATCTAGATCATAGTACCAATAGATATAATAATATAAATAAACAATTTATTGATATTAATTTATCTTATGAAAGATTTAGTGCAGTAGATGGTTATGCATTACCTATAACAAACCAAAAAGGAGAAAAGTTTACCGGTTTAGATGTAAAGAATAATCCTTCTCTTTTATCATTAGATAATAATTATACTATTTTTTGTCCATCAGAAAATATAAATTACTACGCATTGAATCGTACTTTAACCGCCGGTGAATTTGGATGTTATTGTAGCCATAGAGAAATTTGGCTTAAAATGGTTGAAGAAAATATTCCATATGCCTTAATTTTAGAAGACGATGCTATATTAGAAGAAAATTTTTATAAGAAATTCTCAACCATAATCAAATCTTTACCTAGTGATTGGGATCTAGTCTATTTATTTTTGATGCATCTACCGAGGCAAAAATTTTATAAAATTTATAATAATCCTTATCTTAAAAAAATTAATACCCAAAGGTATTTTTATACTTCTACGGGTTATTTAATAAATTTAAAAGCTGCTACGAAGCTTCTTAAATATAGTAAAAGCTTTAGCGAGCCAATTGATGATAGTATAGCACAAGAAGTAGCTGATAGTAGAATACAAGCTTATATTACAACACCTTTTTTAATAAATACTGATTTTAAAGATTCAACTATTATTGAGATGGGAAGACCAGACTAGAAATATAGTAAAATGAATCTTTACTAGCCGTGTCCTTAAGATACCGCAATCGAATCGCATTATGACATACTATTACTAGAGTTTTATCAAACCATTTTAGCTTTAGGTTGTTTAAAATTAGCTTGGTCAAAATCGTATATGAAGCTTTTAATAACAGGTACTATAAACTGTTTAAACTTACTGCCGCTAAATACGCCATAATGTCCTGCACCTTTTTGTAAATGATATTTCTTCATTGATTCAGGAATATTACTACAAAGCTTTAAAGCGGCTTTGGTTTGACCAACTGCTGCAATATCGTCAAGCTCTCCTTCAATTCCAAGTAATGCACATTTAGTTATATTTTTCAGATCAATAGGACGTTGTTCTGAAACTAATTTGCCTCTTGCTAGTGAAAATTGCTGAAATACCTCATCAATAGTTTGTAGGTAAAATTCTGCTGGCATATCCATAGCAGCTAAATATTCATCATAGAATTTAATAGTATGATCAGCTTTTTGATAATCGCAATTTAGTAAATTTTGCCATAATTCTAAATGCGAATCTATATGACGGAATAGATTTAAGCTTACAAAACCAGCTAGTTGTAAAAACCCTGGATATACTTTTCTACCATGACCAGGATAGTTAGGTGGCACTTGCATCGTAACCATTTTACAAAACCACTCCAAACTTTTGCTTAAAGCAAATTCATTTACTGCGGTGGGATTTTTTCTAGCATCAATAGGACCGCCCATTAAAATCATTGAGCTTGGAACATTTGGGCTATTATCTTTCGACATCAAACTAATAGCAGCAAGTAAAGGTACAGTCGGCTGACAAACAGCCATAGTATGAACATTCGGTCCTAGAAAATTAATAAACTCCATTACGTAATCAATGTAATCATCCATATCAAAAGAACCTGCTTCAAGCGGTACATAATTTGCTTCCGTCCAATCGGTAATATAGACATCCGTATATGGTAATAATTCTTGTACAGTCGAGCGAAGTAACGTAGCGTGGTGACCTGCCATAGGAGCTACTATTAATAATTTAGGTAGTATATTTTTAAAGCCGACTTTTTCAAAATGACGTAACTCACAAAATGGCTTTTTCAATATAACTTTTTCGTTGATCTTATAGGTTTTGTTATCAATAGTAGTTTCAAGAATATTAAATTCCGGCTTTTCATATTTTCTAGTCATACGCTCACAAAGCGTTAAGTAAGAATGCATAATTCTAGCAAAACCATTATCCTCTAATGATTCACGTTCATATGCTTCTTTCAAAATCTTTATGCCTAAATGCATAGGGGCTATTTGTGCTCTTAACCCCTCCAGCATATAGTATGTATAATTAGTATTTAAATCATAGTTAATCATAATTTATCCTTGAATTTAATAATAATTAATATGTTGAGTCTAACATTAAAAATCTTTTAGCAACATTAATTTTAGGATTAGTTATTTAAGTTTTTATTGGATAGTGATAAAATTTACTCTCCTAATAAGTCTACTTGAATATCATCATTCGAAGATATGGCATCATAGCTAGATAAAGTTTTACTAATTTCAGTGATAGTAATAGCAGTTTGTTCTGCAATAATTTGATCGGCATTACTAATAGCTTTGCCAACATTTAGATCTGATGTAGCAGTAGTAAGCACATCTATTAATGTTGCAAGACTTAAAAATTTTAGATCTTTTATCGATTCAAACATTATTAGAGGGATTATAGCCATATTTAATCTTGCTGCATCATTATAATAAAAATTTTGAAAAAATATGTTATTGCTTAACTCCTCTCCAGTAACATCTTGAGTAATTTTATTACCATAGTAAGATGATACTAATAATGAAGCAAGCCTTGCGAATTTAATAGAAACTGAAGCATAAAACATAGGATCTTCATAGAATATGGTTTCTGGGTCTCGGAAATAAAAACAAATATAATCAATTAATAATGTAGCCATAGCAAGATATTTAGCCACATCCTGCCAATTACTATAAGTATGAATATTATTTAATTCAGGATTATTAAAATCTATATCCTGATCTGTAAGTCTTTTATATATTGCTTGTAATTTCTGCTCATTAAGGTCATTTTTTTTTTAGATGTTTAAACAATACATAAAAATAAGGTTTAATTTCTTCAGACGAAAACAATTTATTTTCAATTAAAGCAGGAACAATTTTGTTGTGCAAAAATCCAAGTAGCTTATTGTGCATAAAGCCCGTAACTTTACTTTGTTCTTCGACGACTCCAGCTGCGGATAACCAACGTAGAGCGGTGTATGTTATAAAATAATTTACAGTATCATTATTTAATAAATCAATAGGCTGTAATAGTAGATTTGCTGCATATCTAAAACAAATAACTACAGTATTTATTAAATTATCAGAAAAGGTAGGAGTATTATCAAATAAAAATTTAATATCTTCAAAATGACTTTCATCGTTTGTTTTACTTTCTAATTCCTTAAACAGATTATAATTAATGATTTTGGTTTGTTTACTTGATAATATGGTACTCGGAAAAGATAATAAAAGTTGTAATATAGCAAGAATAGTAGTTGGTAAAGCACACAGCTTATATAGTGGTTCTTCTTCATCAAATACATATGAACGAAGTAATATCACCCCTGTTATAAGAGTACTGTAAGTCAATGCTATTTTGCCAGAATGGTTGCTAACAGAATTGGATTTTTCTATTAGCCAAGAGTTAATTTTATGTTCTTCGTTAAATTGCTCTTTAGCTTTTTCTAGCTTAAAGTAACTTTGCTTTAATGAACTAATATACCTTACAAAATTTAAATGTATCTCTTTTTCTTTGTTAAATTCCTCTGCATAATTCACGTTTGGCTTATATAATATTGCCTTAGCAACATATCGATATAGGAAATATTCTTTAGTGAGCGGATATGACGTATTAGAAATTTTTTCTGCTGATTCAAATAATTTTTCATAATGCTCAAAATTATTTTCTAAAAACAACTGAACTTTATTACATAACTCAATAAATTCTAGTGATTTTATATCTCCTATATATTTTAGAATTGCGTCAATAAGATTTTTATTTTCTATTCCTATTAATTTTTGTAATTTTATATGTAAAAAATGATCATAGTTATTTAGTTCGTTAAAAATATTTTGCCAATTTTTATCAGTAATATTTTCACCTTGATATTTTTTAGTTTTTGCTATGCTGCTTAATAGTGCTTGTAAATGTTCTGTGTAAACAAAATTTTTTGTTGTTGTGGGCAAATTATCAAAATTTTTATCATAGCCCCATATTTTAAATAATTTACCAAAATCAAACCTTGCGAACGCTAATTTAGGATAAGGGATAGATAGAAAGGTTAGAGATATAGGGTTTAAAGGTGATTAATGTTGAGTTATGATAGATTTTTTAATAAAAGATCAGTAACTCAACATGAAAAGATGTATCATAACTGTATATTATTT
>CAJYCS010000100.1:0-13529 GCA_913697995.1 Stiretrus anchorago | reverse complement strand
ATAATTACTCATGGTATGGACTCCTTATAAAATTATTAAAAATTACAAACCTATCTTAGCTTTTGGTTCTTTGATATCTTAATATCACTTGAAACCGTTGATAAGTTCTTTCTTATCATTGGCGTCCATACCATCAAGTTAAAGCACCGAAAGTTTATATACGAGATAGTGGGATATTACATGCGTTACTAGGAGTTAACGAAAATGATTGGTACGTTCACCCTAAGCGAGGTCTATCATTTGAAGGATTTGTAATAGAGGAACTAATACGTAAATTTAAAATAGATGCAGAATGTTTTTTTTGGCGAACACAAACAGGAGCTGAATTAGATTTATTAATTATTAAGAATGGTAAAAAATATGGTTTTGAAGTAAAAAATTCTGATGCCCCTGATATTACTAAATCTATGCATATTGCTCTTACCGATTTAAAATTAGAGCATTTATATGTAGTAACTAGCGGTGATAGTACATATAAAAAGACTGAAAAAATAACTGTAATCGGAATAGAACACTTGTCTAATTTACAATTTGCTTGAATTAGAAATATTTAAACTATTGTAATATAGCAATACTCACAAAGATTAATAAAAATTAAAAAGTAAAGTTTTATAAACCTTTAAATAATTATAGTAAACTAATATTAACTAAATTATATAAAGGTTTTAATATGTCTAAGAGCCAGGATCAGGAATCCCTCGATAAAATAAAGCAGCAGCTTAATGAAGAATATCAAAATCTTACTTATCTAGAAACAGGTTGGGCAGCTCTTGGGATCGAAACCGGTAATACAAAATATGATGAATTAAATAAAAAATATTTAGATCTTAACAAAGGTAATTTGGGTATAATACAAACAGTTACCCAGGCTGTTAGTGATGGTGCTAGTGCTTTACAATTTACATGGGAAACTGCTCAAGTTTTGCCTGATCTTTTAACAGAGTTTAATAACTTAAAAGCTGCCAAGAATGCTGCTGATAGTGCCGGCTCTATTGAAGCGGGTAGCAAAATGATAAAAGATGCAGAGTCACTTATAAAAAAATGTGCTGGTATTTTACATTCAGAAAGCATATCAGATAGCTCTAAGGAAGCTATTTTAGAATCTACTATTATTCCCTATGTTCTTACGCCTATTTTAAATAAGCGATTTGGTAAAATAACTAAGGATTTTCAAACTTCCGAAACAGAAAAAATAAATGTATTAGATGGCATAAGCCCTAAATTTATTAGAGAATTATCTACACTCGGAGTAGATATAATATCTAAAGCATTAGAAAGTGATCTAAATCCAAAAGTACAAGGAATATATAAGAATATTAAACAAAAAAATGAATCATCCCAAGCTAATATATTACAAAATATACGTGAGATTATTACTTCCGATAAATTAAACCCTATTCTTAAGAAAGATCTAGTAAATTTTCTAAAAAAGCCTGAGAGTCAAAAAGAAATAGCTCAGTTTGCAGAAAATATAATAAATAATAAAGCACAAAAATTTGCTAATCCTGAATTAATTAAAATTGCCGATAAGATCAATAAACGTGAATATGGTGGGGTTATAGTACCGGCGTTTAAATTATTAGCAGACCCAAAAGTTCTAGGATTAGTCGCAAAAAGTATAGTTAATTTAGGAACAAGTACACTTAGTAAAAAACCGGTAGGACCACATACAAATAAAGTATTAGAAGAAAGACAAAACAATGTTGGTAAGCAAACTAGTAGAGGAGCATAAGCGTCTGTTATAAAGTCTGTGTAAGTTTAAAGCAAGATGAAAGATTTGCAATATGATTATGAAAAGTAATCATATATGTATAAAATTATGAGCTTAATACATAGACATTTTCTTATTTTAGTATATACTAAAATATAGCAAAAAAGCTATATTTTATAATAAATAAATTTAACTATAAAAATGCAACAACAATGGGAATTAATTGTATCGAATACAGTAGCCGAGCAAGAACTGTTACAGCTTTCTGATGATTTACAAAGTAAATTTCTACGTATTACTGAATTACAAAATTAGGACCAAATAATGTAGGGATGCCTCATATTAAGTATATTGAAGATAAATTATGGGAAATAAGACTAAATGGAAAAGTAAATATAGCACGGTCAATTTATTTTCTAGCTCACAAGAGAAAAATTGTTATTCTTCATACTTTTATAAAAAAGACTCAAGAGACTCCTAGAAAAGCAATTGAAATAGCAAAAAAAAGAATGATGGAGGTAATAAAGCATGATAAAATATGAAACTTTGAGAAAAAAAATGTTAGAAAACCCTAACGTACGCAAAGAGTATGAAGCCTCCGCTTTAGAGTATGAAATTGCACACGCCCTAATATTAGCTAGAGTAGAAGCTAACATGACGCAAGAAGAAGTAGCACAAAAAATGAATACAACCCAGTCAGTAATAGCCTGTTTAGAAAGTGGTAAACGCTTTCCTAGTCTACAAACTATTTACAAATATGCTACTGCAGTAGGTAAAGCAATTAATTTACATGTACACCCATAAACCATAATTTAATTCTAATTGATATAATAATTAATCTATAAACTATTGCTTTTCATACTAATTTGTAGTGATGTGCTAAATAGGCAGTTAAAATTAAATCTCCCTAAAGAAAAAAGTTTGTTTTTATGGGGTGCTGTGCATAAAAAAGAATTAAATAGTATTATAGAATTTACAAAAGAACATAACCCTAAGCATTCTATTGTAGTTAGCCTTGAAGAAAATAAACGTGTTATAAAATTCGATGATCAAAAAATCATAATATATCCTGTAGAGGAATTTTTATCGGATTTATGGAATGGTTTATTGTTTTGAGAAATTAGCGTCATTGCGAGGGAGAGGCTTTGTATATCAATTTTTCCGTCATAAGCTACGCGATCAAAGGGAGCGTGGCAATCTCATGAAGTAGTATCTTGACTCCTAAGATTGCTTCGTCGAAACTTATAGTTTCTCCTCGCAATGACCTTATACGTAAGGGTTCTTAGTTTTTATATAATTGAATCTAATAGGAACACCTGGCATATCGAAAGCTTCACGCATATTATTCACCAAATATCTTGTGTAGCTATCGGTAATTTTTTCTGGATTATTGGAAAATAATTTGAATGTAGGCGGTCTAGTTTTTGTTTGAGTCATATATTTTACACGTACTCGCTTGCCGCCTTTTTGCAATGGCAATGGATGTGCTTCGGTAGTAAAATTAAGCCACTCATTTAATTTGCTGGTAGTTATTTTTTTATTCCAAGTTTTATAAATCTTAATACAGCTATCCAATACATCGGCTATATTTTGTTTATTTTTTGCTGAGATAAACAAGGCAGGAACGCCTTTAATCTGAGGCAAAGTAGTATTTATCTGATAATAAAACTCTTCTTTAAATGCTTCTTTCTCTGATTCTTTAATTAGATCCCATTTATTGACTACTATAACGATGCTTCGCCCTTCATTTGCTACATGGCTTGCAATATTTAAATCTTGCTGCTTCAAAGGCGATAAAGCATCAATCATTAAAATTACAGTATTAGCAAATTTGATGCTATTAATAGCGTCTGATGCTGATAATTTTTCTAAAGATTCTGTAATAGTAGCTTTTTTACGAAGTCCTGCCGTATCAATCAGTTTGATATGATTACCTTTATATTGCCAATCAATTTCAATCGATTCACGAGTAATTCCTGCTTCCGGTCCGGTTAGTAATCTTTCATCGTTAATTAAAGCATTTATGAAAGTAGATTTACCAGCATTAGGTCTACCGCTTACAACTATTTGCAGACAATCCCCTTTAATTGGGTCATGTATTTCTGCTTCTGCTGAATCTTCTTCGGGCAGTTTGGCAATAATTTCATCATATAAATCAATCATTCCTGTACCATGCTCAGCAGAGATAGCAACCATGCTATCAAATCCAAGCTTGTAATATTCCTTATCAAAATCAAAAGCCTTTTCACATTTATTAATTACTAAGACCGCCGGCTTATTATATTTTCTAACAAAATCGCTAAGTAATTTATCATCAGGCAATATTCCGCTTCTACTATCCACCATAAAGCAAATCAAATCTGCTTCATTTATCGCTTTAGTAGTCTGCTCCATTAGCCTTTTACCAAAGCTATCAGGATTTTCTTCAAGCCCTGGCGTATCAATAAGCGAAAACTCAAACGAGCCAATTCTGCCATCCGTACATTTCCTATCTCTAGTAACGCCGGGCAGATCATGAACAATAGCTTTTTTACGCATACTTAAGCGATTAAACAGCGTTGATTTACCAACATTTGGACGCCCTACTAAGGCAATAATCTTTTTGGCAATAATTTTTTTAGTCATTATGTTTATACAATACAAATATGAAAAGCAGATGAAGATCAATTTCAAAAAGAGCAAGGATATTGTAAGCCGAGGAGCGGAGCGTACACGCAAGTAACGTGAGCACCGGAGGACTTACAAGACATTGTCGCCAATTTTTAAAATTGATCAAGTATGTAATATTATAGCTACCAAAACAAGTAATGCACCGATAAAACCCACTATATTTGCAATTATGATAGGGGTATTTTTTATTAAAATACCGTATAATAACCAACTACTTAAAGCAACAGCACTTATAGTAAAAGCAGGAAGTGATATAGATGCTGCCGATTTACAGGTAAAAATTTTATGAGCTTGTACGTAACACATGAAATTACCAACTGTACCTACTACAGTCATGTATTTTTCATAAAACTTCATGAATTTTGGAGACATATTTTTATCTTTTGAAGTGAGGTTATTGATGTCATTTTTGTATGGATCGAAAAACGTCTTCGGTATCATCCCGTGGCTTGGGAACTAGACCCAGCATAAAGCGAGATAATATCGAGCTTTTAATTTATATTATTTATTTTCTGGATCTAGTTCCCAAGCCACGGGATGACACCGCACAAATTCTACGAAGGAAGAGTTATTTTTATATATGCCTTCTTATGCATATCTTCGAAAAATTTCTGAGCTTTTTGAGAAATCTTTTTATTTGTTAGAAAATTTACCACATAATTATTTTCGTCTTCGCTAATGTTTAAGATTTTTTTAGTACATACCTGCACTATCTCAAACTCATTATATTTTTCAAAAACATTACTTGTTTGATTAGGGTTCAAGTCTTTTACTATAGTTTGCTTGGCTTCTTCTATTTTACTAAGCTTATCAGTAATTACTGTCATTGTTGCGAAATTTTCATAAAGAGATTTCTTAACATCTGAACAGTTCTTTAACTTACTTTTTAAATTATTCATCTGTGCAAAAGTTTTATCACTCTTATCTTTAGAAGTAAAAATCTGCATTGACACTTCTACTTCTTTTTGATCGCTAGATAAAATTGCTACATCTATTTCTTTATTACTTACTTGTACTGACCTTGATAAACCTGATAAAACATTCATCTTGATTAGTTCAGACTTAATTTGGGAAATAAAGCTATCAGGATTAACCGATCTACTTTTTAAATATTGAAGAAGAGAGCCATGAGGCATTTTGTTACGATCTTCAATAGATTTGATAGCGTTATCTATTTCTTCTTGTGAAATTTCTTTATCACCATAATATTGGAAAAGTAAAGATTCATCAATCAAGCTTTTTATAGCTATATCACTTAACTGCTTATTCTGAGCAGGTGTTACCTCCTCAACATTGTTTAATGCCATGATCATTTTTTTTCTGGCACGAAACTCATTAAGAGTAATCGGTTCATTATTTACAAGTGCCACTATATTTGATGTTTCAGCAACCGCACTACATGTAAAAAAAACAGTAATTATTAGTAATAATTTTTTCATATTTATAATTTTAATATTGATATTAATAAATAAGTATACTCACACGTTGACTTTGTTTGCATATCTAATCCAAAAATAATACTGGGTCATACCGTGGCTTGTCCACGGTATCCAGAAATATCAAGGATATTTTTAACTGGATTCCGTGAATAAATCACGGGATGACAGAGGTGGATCTGATCAATGCGGATAATATCTTACATATTCAGGACTCTTAAACCAACAGAAATAGTAAGCGAGGATTTAGTTTTTTTAATTCCTCTACTTTCATCGGCTAAACAATCAGAATAAATCTTAGTTGCGATTCTAACACAATCTTTAGCATATGTCACTCTAATAATCCTAGTCAATAAATCTGCTGAGCCTTTTGAAAGATCAATACGTCCACCAATTCCAACAGACCAATTATCTGTCAATTGGTAATTGACATTTCCATAAAATTGTCTTGCTCGATTATTTGAAAGCTGCATATTTTCTGCTCTATAATACTTTTTAAGATTTGTAAGCTGAATAAGACTCCCGGTTAAACTTATTCTACCATAATATAAATTAGCTCCTACCTCATCACGTATAGGCTTAAAATATCTATTTTTTCGAAAATCATAAAATAATTCTAAATTATCATAAATATTTCCTGAAATTTTACCAACGTTTTCAGTATCACTTGCTTTCTGATATACACTATATCTAGTATTAAGAGACTGACCTAAAAACAATCTTAAATAATTTTGTTCTTTAGCAAAACTAGCGTTTAAACCATAATTTAATCTATTACCAAAATCATGGCAATCAATACCGCTATAACGATTTGATAAGAAGAGGTTTTTTCCTGATAGCTCATATTTTATAGGATCAATTATAACAAACTTCATATCTTTACTGGATAATTTACGCCCTATAGTAAAAGAAACTATCGGCTCAATAAGTACATTTATTGTTTTTGTTATAGCACCTGCGAACGGATAACGCCATAAAGTTTGAAATTCCGGTATATTACGTTGAAGCGACTTAGCTGCTCTTGTTCTTTCAAAATAAGCCTGTTTTGCTATATAAAAATCTCCTCTATCCCGAGCAACAAACTCAAAAATTTGTCCCGAAGAAGTCATAAGATTATGAATATAAGATAATTGTAGAGAAGTTCTAGTAAGCTGCTTTCCTATCCTTTCTTTATACATTAAAGTGTTATTTTCGATAACGATATGCCTACTTTCGTCATCATTTAGACTTATTACATTTTTTGTAGTAATTTTTGGTAATACTAGTGGATAGTTAGATCTGCTATCATTACTACCTAACCCTTGCGAAGTTAAAGCTTCTATCTGAAAATAATCTGCCTTGTGAATTTTATTTAAAAATACCCTAGAAGTTAAGTATGAAGCATAGTTATTATAATAATTTTTTAAATAAGCTTTATCAGACGTACGTTCCGCTCTAAAACCGTAGTTATAAACTTGATCACTACTGAAAAAATTACCATTTACAATATAATGATAGGAAGAGATTTTTTTATCCTTTATTTTATCTCCATTTTTTTCTAGAAGATAAGGCAATCTACCATAGCTACCCTCAAAACTTATATTATCGGTATTATTTGGTCTATAACGTTCTTCTAGCTCAAAAATTGGGTCTTTATTAAAAACTCTTGGAGTTAATGTAAAATCCATGTTAGGCTTTGCACGCAAATATAGAGGCACTCCAAATCTTCCATTCTTCACATCTGGCACTAGTAGCCCTGAGGAAGCAGGAGCTGACGGAGTTGGATGGAAAAAATATGGCAAGTAAAAAACTGGTATACCATATACCTCGAAAAATACATTTTTATAAACCATTTTATGCTCTGCAGAATGAATATCAGTATTTTTAGCAGAAATTTGCCAGAGAGGATTTCCACTACAAGTAACTTCGCAGGGAGTAAACTTAGCATAATGAAGCCGTATATTATTTTCATCTATTCTTTCAGCGAGCTTAGCAACTAAAAGGCTATTATTATTGAAAAGCATAATAAATTTAGACACTACGCCTTGTTTAAATTCATTTTTTAAGATTGCCTTATCACCTAATGTAATTCTATTGTCTTTATCTTTAACTCTTACATTACCCTCTACCCACAAAATATCATTATTTACGTCATAAAGTAAATTATCTGCTGTTAGTAAATGGTCATCCGTAAGAATTTTTAAATTACCTTTAGCATATATTAATCCCTCATTTTCATTATATTCTACAAAATCAGCAATTAAATTATTAATTTTAACGCCGCTGCTTTTTGTCAAGCTACTCGCAAAACTAAAAAAAGGAGATATTACGATAATAAATAGAAATATTACCCGTAGCATTTATCATTAACCAAATATTTAAATAGTAGGAAATAATAGCAAGCTATTATTAATATAGCAAATAATAAAAATTTTGCTTGCTCTTTTGATTATTGGAGGGTTATTCTATTGGGATAATGTCTGTCATCCCGTGGCTCGTCCACGGGATCCAGCATAAAGCGAGATAACCTAAGCTTTTAATTTTAAAAATATTAATATTTTTTATTTACTGGACTCCATAATCAAGTCACGGAGGAGCAATAAAAAAACTGGATCCCGTGGACAAGCCACGGGATTGACAACGAACATGCTTTTCGAGCCATGCGACAACACTGGCTTGACCACGTGATGACAAAAAAAACAAAATACCAAAATGCTAGATAATTTTACTTCCAGTCAAACTACTAAAGAATTTTCCGTTAGTGAAATTTCTAACAAAATTAAAGAATTATTAGAAAATAATTTTGGTTATATTAAAGTAAAAGGCGAGATTTCTGGCTTAAAAATAGCAAGCTCAGGGCATGCTTATTTTAACTTAAAAGAAAACACCGCAATTTTAGCTTGCACTTGCTGGCGTCCTATTCTTGCTAAAATCAAGTTTCCGTTAAATGACGGGATGGAAGTAGTAATTAGCGGCAAGCTTTCGAGTTATGCCGGCAATTCACGTTATCAGCTATCAGTCGAGAATTTACAGCCCGCAGGGCTCGGAGCTATGATACAAATTCTAAACGAACGTAAAGCACGTTTAGAAAAAGAGGGATTATTTAATAAAATACGTAAACCTATACCATTTTTACCTAATAAAATAGGCGTTATAACTTCAATAACTGGTGCTGTTATACAAGATATTATTCACCGAATCCGTGAACGTTTTCCAACTCATGTAATAATATGGCCCGTTAGTGTACAAGGCGAGAATTCTGGTAATGAGATTGCTGAAGCCATAGATGGTTTTAACAAGCTAGAAGAAGCAAATAAGCCGGACGTTATAATAGTTGCAAGAGGCGGTGGTTCTATCGAAGACCTTTGGTCGTTCAATGACGAAGTACTAGTGCGTGCTACTTACAACTCCAAAATTCCTATTATCTCAGCTGTAGGTCACGAAGTGGATTATACTTTGATAGATTTAGCAGCCGATAAAAGAGCCCCTACTCCAACTGCTGCCGCTGAATTTGCTATACCTGTGCGGTCTATTTTAAATAGCACCCTGCAATCTTATGAAAAAGTATTAGTAACTAATACTAAACAGCTAGTTAAAAATCATGAACAAGCTATTACAAATTATGATAAAATAAATAGGTATCTTGCCCATTATATGAATCATAAACAACAATTACTCGATGAAACGGGATTTAACCTATTAGACTCCTTACCATGCCTAATTAGTCTAAAAGAAACAAAGCTTAAATCATTTTCAAAAGAAAGAATCCATCCTCATAAAATCATTACTTATAAGACACTCGAATTAACACATAAAGCCGCTTATATCATAAAATCGGCAAATAATACTTTGAAAAATTTTGAGTATAAATTAGAATTAAATAGTCTGTTACTATTAAGCTTAGACTATCATAATGTACTAAAACGTGGCTTTGCTATAGTTAAAGGGGAATCAGGTAATTTTGTATCTTCTAAAACTACTACTGAAAAAGTTTTAAATATACAATTTTTTGATGGGAATATTAAAGCAGTTCGTGATTAATTTTATTTTAAGGTGTGTGAAGAAATGAAAATTTTCAAACTTTTTATTTTTATATTAATTATTTTAAAAAGTTTTTATTCCTTAAGCAATTCAATATCTAAACAAGAAGCAGCTTTAGAATGCGAAAACTTACCTGATAAAAAAACTTTAACCACTGCTTGGTATATAAATGAACCTTATCAATACTGGATGGTTACTTCAAATGGTAGTGCTAATGTTTCTGGTATGGATATTGAATTAATTAATGCTCTTGCTGCAAAAATAGGTATTAATATCGAGTACCACCAAGATAATTGGTATCAAGATCAGTTAGATATTCAAAGCGGTGCTGCTGACATGACTGCAGGTGCTACTTATACTGATGAGCGAAATAATTACGCTTATTTTTCAAAGCCATATCGTATGGAAGAATTTTCTTTATTTATTATCGAACAATTAGCTAAAAAACTAAGTTTTCAAAATAGTGATGAATTAATGGCACAAATACTCTTATTTAATCTTCAGATTGGAATAGTAAAAGGTACGATATATGGAGAACAAAAATTCACAAATTTTTTATTTGACGATAAAAACCAAGATATAATTAAAATATATCAAAATAATGTAGAATTAATAAATGGGATGGTAAAAAAAGAGATTGATGGTTTTATTAGCGATAAAATAGTCGGTTCAGTTAATATTTTAAGCAAACCTACAGATAGAAAAATAGTAGAAGTTCCTTTAAATATTAAAACCCCGTTACATTTGATGTTCAGTAAAAAAACCGTATCTTTAAATGTAGTTGAACAATTTAATTTTGCTATAGATGATTTTCTTGCAAGTAACGAACATAAAAAAATTGTTAAAACTTACACTTATCATATTTTACTGCCGAAATCTATCGACTCACACTGGTGTCATATAATAGGATTACTTGGCAGCATTGCTTTTGCTTTTTCGGGAATTATTCTAGGTATAAAAAATAATAGTACCTTATTCGGTACATTTTTATTGGCAATATTGCCATCTGTTAGCAGCTGTATAATGCTTGATCTAATAATAAATCACGATACAGGACATTTAAATCTATATTTCACCCCATCTTATTTTTATTATATATTTACAGTGGTGCTACTTGGTTTTATCGCTGTCAAACTATTTAGTTATTATAATAAACAAATTACCGAAGATAGTTATTTAGAAAATTCTTTAAACAATACAATCGCAGTTTGTGATGCATTCGGACAATCGGCTTTTATAATTATCGGTGTTGCAATGGTTATTATTCAGAAAATTGAACCTTTAAATTTTTGGGGTCCATTATTCGCATTCCTTACTTCTAACGGTGGAATTATAATTAGAGATTTTATTATTGGAGAAAATTCTGTAAAAAGAGTACCAAAAGGTCTTAGTATTGAAATAACACTAATATGGGCTTTAGTCTTTAGTATATTGTTAGATATGTATGGTGCTAATCCAAATTACGATACGATAAAATATTCTATGATTATAATAATTATCAGTGCATTTGTTACTCATCTTTTACTTTATCATTTTGGTTTCCGTGAGTGGCGATTCCGCAATAAGGAAGTAATAACTAACGAACCAGAAATTGACGCAAAAAAATAAAATAGACTTCTTACATAACTTATTTTATAAAGAAAAATTAGGTTTTGCACGAGAGGTTTAATGAAGATTGCTACTTGGAATATTAATTCCATAAAAATGCGAATTAATATATTGCGTGATTTTTTAGCAAATGAAAATCCTGATATTTTATTATTACAAGAATTAAAATGCGAAAGTGATAAATTCCCTTTCGAGGAGTTATCTGACCTACCTTATAATTTTTATGTTCATGGGCAGAAATCGTATAATGGTGTTGCTATTCTTTCAAAATTTCCTGCTGATGAAATAGTTAAGGATTTTCCAAATAATCATTGTTCTGATCAAGCAAGATTTATAGAAGCAAGAATATCATTACCTATCGGATTTTGTAATATCATTTCTTTATATGCTCCTAACGGTTCAATGGTGGGTAGCGATAAATTTACGGCAAAACTAGCATTCTATGATAGTTTTTTTAATTATCTATCAAGCAAAAAATCTTTTGATGAAAAAACTATTATAGGTGGTGATTTTAATATTGCACCTTTTGATATTGATGTATATTCACCTACAGCACTTGCAAATACTACCTGCTTTACGGAAATTGAACAAAAGAAAATGCGAACTATTTTAAATTCTGGATTTGAAGATTGCTATAGGTTCTTATATCCCAAAAAACAAGAATTTTCATGGTGGGATTATAGAGCTGGATGCTTTGAACAAAATAAAGGTATGAAAATAGATATGATTCTTGGTAGCAATAATAGCATTGACTATCTGGAAAATTGCTATATGGATTATAATTTAAGAACTAAGGAAAAACCCTCCGATCATATACCGGTAATTGCTAATTTTAAAAATCCATAATTGTTACCTGATGGCAAAGTGTGACTCAAGCCACCATTTGTCATACCGTGGCGGCATTGCCAGCGTGGATCGAAAAACGCTCTCGATGTCATACCGTGGCTTGACCACGGTATCCAGAAAATAATAAAAAATACTAATTTTATTAGTATTTTTAACTGGATCCCGTGAATAAATCACGGGATGACAAAGCTTATACAAGAATTAAATATAAAAACTAACTATAACTTAAATATGCTTCTTCCATCAATTGCTAAACATGCAGCAAATCATCAAATCCATCCTCTCAAAAAGCATGGTCAGAATTTCATTTTTGATGGTAGCTTATGCGATAAGATCGTACGAGCTAGTGGACTTGAAGAAAATAGTAACGTTCTAGAAATAGGACCAGGTACAAGCGGACTTACTAGATCGATATTACACAAAAATCCAAAACTTTTAACAGTTATTGAAACAGATGAAAGATGCATCCCTTTACTTAACGAGATTAAGCAATATCACCCTAATCTAAATATCATAAAACAAGACGCTCTTAAACTTAAATTAAGCGATTTAAATACTAATAAGATAACTATCATTTCTAATCTACCTTATCATATAGGAACTGAACTAGTAATCAGATGGCTAAAAGAATCAAGCCTTGTTACTAGCATGACATTGATGCTACAAAAAGAGGTAGTAGAGCGGATTTGTGCTAAATCCTCAACTAAAGCATATGGCAGGTTATCAGTAATATGTAGCTTAATTGCAACAGTAGAAAAATGCTTTGATGTAGCACCTACAGCTTTTTACCCGCCCCCTAAAGTATATTCAGCAATAGTTAAACTGACTCCTTTAGAAAATATTCCTAATAGTGATTTAATAAGTAAAGTTGAATTGATAACTAAAATGGCTTTTGCAGGACGCCGAAAAATGATTAAATCATCGCTAAAAAACCTTGCCCCTAACATATCTGAACTTTTAGCTAAACTAAATATAAGCGATAATTGCCGAGCAGAAAACCTTACCCCTAACGATTATTTATCCTTGGCTAGTTTGATATAATTAAGGTTCATATGTCATCCCCTCGTAGGCATTGTTGAGTGGATCGAAAAGCACTTTCAACGCTAATTTAGGATAAGAGAAGTTTTTCTGGAGCTAAAACATCAAGTTTTGCATGAGATTTAGTGATAGCATAAGCAGTAACACAAGCTAGAATATGCACCAAGAAATTAACAGGAGATCTATGCCTTGTATGTTCT